>JAFBJS010007176.1:204232-298480 GCA_016785265.1 Paraplagusia blochii
TGTATCCACTGTCCCTCCTCTGAACATGTCCAAACCATCTCAATCTGTCTTCTCTAGCTTTTTCTCCAAACCTTCCTGTCTGTGTTGTCCCTCCAATCATCTCCCTCTTGACCCTGTCCATCCTTGTCTCTCCCAAAGAGAACTTCAGCATCTTTAACTCCTCCACCTCCAGCTCTGCCCCCTGTCTTCTGCCTGTTGGTAGTGTCTCCAATCTCTTGTTCCAATTTACCTTGAAATGTATCACAGTGCCACAAACCAAACTCAGCAGCTGTCTTTGTCTGTGATTTTAAATCACTGATTTTCTCCAATAACCTTGGTCTGTGAGTTACTGTCTGGTCAGTAACTTCATCGAGAGCGAGGATCTGTGTTCCTCATTTTCTAAATTTCCTTCTTTTTAGGACAGAGCTGAACTTTCCCTTCCGTTGTTCAGATGCAGCTGTAAAGCGAGTATAGTGACAAGACAACTAGACAATGCAGACATGATATATATGTCACTATGCTCTACTATAGTTGAATTAGAAATATTTAGTTCCCCTCTGAGATCGACAGTCGCTCTGAGACCGAAGGCTCAGTGGGAAGAAAAACTTCCTCAGGCGAGATTTTTACTCATTAAAATAAAAATAGAAACTATAATAACGTGACTGGGAGACAAAGCAGGTTGGAGGAAGGGGAGAAAGTTTTCTGACTGGTATCATTGACTCATACCTCATGTGTTTCTTCTCTGCTCTCTTCTTGTCCTAGTTTGGTTGTGTTATAGATAATAAAGTCACCACAAAAAGACCTGATTTGTGCCTTTACCAGAATCATGATCTTTTTTTCTCTATAAGATTCATTTCAGGGGGAGTGGCGATGGAGCACCGCCCCATGGGCGTGGTGTTCTGAACCAGTGATGATGATAAAAATGAGCGCTTCATCTCAAGCTTCATCACTTCTCTTCTGACAACAGTGTTGCTGGTTTCAGGTGAGTAATTTGTTCATACTTTTATGCCATACAAGGTTGTCTTAACTTTAATTTTAACAATTTTGATTGTTTTTTTTTTCTGCAAAAGAAAAGGAAAAATGACCTCCCAGGTTCTGCTGCTGACTGAGGCTCAGAAGAAGGATCTTCATGAGACGGCACTCTGCATCGTTTCTCCAGGAAAAGGAATTTTGGCTGCAGATGAGTCTGTGGGTCTGTAACTCTATTTATCCTGGAAAAATAAATATTCATCTTTGGCAATAGAACTACTGTTACCATAATAACAACAATAGTAATGATAATGATATTGATTTTATGAAGAAAAATCACCTGGAATTAACTCAAGTGTCTTTAGACTAGTTAGAAAAGAAAAATTCTCCACTTGGTTAAATAAAGAAGATGCTTTTTTTTCCTGGTGAATTTGCAGGAAAAACCAAAGCCTTGTGTTCTTAAACTTAACTCTGTCAAATTAAACGCAATTCCAGGTCAAAACAACACATCTGTTTCCAGTTGATGGCTGTAAAAGCTGTTTTTTGTGGAGATGAAACACCATGTCTGTTAATAACATGGTCTACATTCAAACCAAGAGAGGTCTATATCCAGCTGACGGTGCTGTTGTTGTGGTTCTGGTCCAGGCAGCATGGGCAAACGCCTGACCCAGGTGGGAGTGGAGAACACGGAGGAGAACCGCCGCCAGTTCCGTCAGATCCTCTTCAGTGCTGATGATCGCATTAACAGCTGCATTGGAGGAATCATCTTCTTCCACGAGACACTGTATCAGCACTCGGACCATGGCGTGCCCTTCGTCAAGATGATTCGAGACAAAGGGATCCTGGTTGGAGTCAAGGTCTGGAACCTTCAAACCTGCAGCTATAGCTGCATGTCACAGTGATCACATAGGTGTTTGTACCAAATATGAAACTAACACATGGACAAAACCTTTTTTTTTGGTGCTGGCTGGGGGTCAGTAAAAGACGGACACTGGCTCTCACATGTGTCTCTAATGTTTCAGGTGGACAAAGGTGTTGTTCCACTGCCAGGAACCTGTGGAGAAACCACCACACAAGGTCAGAAGGAAATACTGTAGTATGAAACAAACCAGACGACATCATTCCATCATCTTCTCTGGCTCTTCCAGGTCTGGATGGTCTGTCTGAACGCTGTGCTCAGTATAAGAAAGACGGAGCAGTTTTTGCAAAGTGGCGATGTGTCCTAAGAATCAATGAGACCAGCCCGTCTCAGCTGGCCATCTCTGAGAATGCAAATACTCTGGCCCGATACTGCAGTATCTGTCAGCAGGTCTGAACCAGAACTCTAAACATGAGCACATGTGTTTGTAAAAAACAGACCTAAAGACTAGTGACTAGTTCCTAGAAGACTAGTTTCTTCTGAATGGGATTATCATTTATAATCCGTTTTAGTTTGGATACTAAGTCAAATAAATCAATGTTTACTCTCCACTTTGCCCAGCATGGAATTGTACCAATCATTGAGCCAGAGATTCTTCCTGATGGAGATCATGACATCAAACGCTGCCAGCAAGTCACCGAGAAGGTCTCTCTTTCATCTAGTCCTGATTCCTAACCCATCTGTGACAGGAGGAGGATCCAGAGTCAATGAGATTTTTCCTGATCTTGTTGCAGGTTCTGGCTGCGGTCTACAAAGCCATGTCAGAACACCGTGTGTACTTGGAGGGAACGCTGCTTAAACCAAACATGGTAACGCCTGGACACAGCTGCAGCATCAAATACAGCCCAGAAGAGGTCGCTATGGCCACTCTGACAGCTTTGCGCCGCACTGTTCCTCCTGCAGTCCCAGGTAAGGTGAACCCTGGTACTGCAGCATAGACAGATAGACAGATAGACAGACAGATAGATAGATAGATAGATAGATAGATAGATAGGTAGATAGATAGATAGATAGATAGACAGACAGACAGACAGACAGACAGACGGACAGACAGACAGACAGACAGATAGATAGATAGAACTTTATTAATGATTATTAATATTAATTACGGATTGATGGCATGTCGCCAATGTAAACTGGAGAATTCTAAATATTACAAGTAGGGATGTCCGATATAACATTTACCGATATTAATTGATATTAAACATTGTGCTCATATTGGCCCGATATTTATCGTTGTATCGATATATCAGACATTCCTAATTACGAGGCTTAAATTTGTTATCAACAACAATTTTAAAGTCCGGAGATTTAACAGTTTGAGAGCTGGTTTGACATGTCTTGCAATTCCCGTAGGCATAGCTTTCCTGTCAGGAGGTCAGAGTGAGGAAGAAGCCTCCATCCACCTCAACGCCCTCAACAACTGTCCTCTGAATCGCCCCTGGATACTGACCTTCTCCTTTGGTCGAGCTTTGCAGGCGTCTGCACTTAGAGCATGGAGAGGCCACAAGGAGAATGAAAAATCCGCCACTGAGCAGTTCATCAGAAGAGCTGAGGTGAGATTGGAATCATCGTACTGGTGATGGGATTATGTGTGGAGAATCTTGAGCAGTGGTGGCCGAGTGGTTAGGGAGCCAGACTGGGGTCTGAAGGGTTCAAAGTTTGAATCCACCAACAGCCAGGTTACCACTGATGTCCACTGAGCAAGGCACTGTCCCCACTCACTGCTACCCGGACCCTCACAGCTGTCCACTGTTCACTTTGGTGATGGGTTAAATACAGAGGTGACATTTAGTTGTGTACAGTGGTGTGGATCACAATGTCACAATGACAAGGAATTCCTTCCTTTCCTTTCTTAAAATGAATAGAATGACACCACCTTTCTATCAGATACTGCAAACGTGACACAATATCATGAAAAGCTGACAGTTTGGTTTATGCTTTGTCCTCTCAGGTGAACAGTCTGGCATCTCAAGGGAAGTACACCAGTACTGATGGATACATCGAAGCTAACCACCGCGTCTATGGATCCTGTTATGCTTACTGAAAAAACCTGTAAAGGAGAAAGAGCTTGTTGCTGCAGATCCTTTTACAGTAAAGTAGTTGATAATTACCAATTTGACAGTAGATACAGTAATACACAAACATCCAATCCATAAGGCAGAGCTAACACTTTGACAAATTAACGCAGATGAGCCGTGTGACATGAAAAAAAAGTTGAACACACCTGGATGTGAAATGCCAATAACTAATTATCAGTCATGTAGGTCCAGAAGTGCAACTTCTTCAGTATGCTTACATCTGAATACCACATCAACTTTATGGACCAGAGCAGAGTTGTTTTTTTGTTTTTTTTTGGTCAAGTGGGTTGTGGGCCAGAAAATGTGTTTTGCATGTATCATTATTCAGTTGCAAATGTATTATTTAGCTATTCTCTTTAGGGGTGACACAGGAACAGGAACAAGGTAGTCAGGGGTACAACACAGAAGGGAAGGTTTGGAGAAAAATCTAGAGAAGCCAGTTTGAGATGGTTTGGACATGTTCAGAGGAGGGACAGTGGATACATTGGTAGAAGAATGATCCTAGAGATGGAGCTACCAGGTAGGAGACAAACAGGAGATTGATGGATGCAGTGACATGGAGGTAGTTAGGAGTTAGAGTAGTGATTACAGAGGACAGAGTGAGATAAAAAAAAAAATTGTCGTCTCCCCTGCAACTCCTGAGAAAAGGGACAAGCTGAAAGGAAAAGAAGAAATATGTTATTTAGCTGTATTCATTTTTTTTAACTCTTTATTGAGGGGATATATGCAAATGTAATTCAACAATGTAATTAGTGAGTTTGTGTGCATCCATGAGCATGACAAAATTTCAACAGGATTAACAATAAACGAAACATAAATCATTGATGCTGTGTTTTGTTGATTTTGGAGTTATGTTTATTGATGGATTTTTCCTATGAATCTATTCACATTGAAATGTCTTTTTTATGGGCATGAGATCAAACGAGCATAAACCAAGATGGGTGTAGTCAACGTCAAGAACTATTCAAATAATCAACATCACCATCAGACGTTGCCAATCTCAACTCTATGCAGCTGCAGGCTGATCAATGAATGAACTACTTTTTGAGGCGGACGTTGGAGTCGCTGCTGAGCAACTTCCGGTAATCGGCGCCCTGAAGAAGAAGCCCGGGTTCTCGTGAAAAGCGAAGAGACGGTGGCGCGCGCACACACACGCTGCTCAATAACAAGAAACATACCAGATCATCCGAAACTATCGCATTAAGATCGGTCTCCGTGTGGATCGGAAAGGCTGAAGCGGTACTAGAAGCACCACCAGCACAAGCAGCAGCAGCAGCTTCCAGGTTAACAGCAGCACCAGAGCCGGAGTCGTAATGTCGGGTGTAGTGCGAGGCCCCGCCGGGAACAACGACTGCCGCATTTACGTGGGAAATTTACCGCCCGATATTCGCACCAAAGACGTAGAAGACGTGTTTTACAAGTACGGAACCATTCGAGATATTGACCTGAAGAACCGTAGAGGAGGACCGCCGTTCGCCTTTATCGAATTCGAGGACCCGAGGTAAGAGGTGCTATTGCTAGGGCTAAAGGCAGGACTTATTAGCGGTGGCTCCTTTAACATAACCAGGATACGAACGGGGTTCAACTACTGGACTTGTTCTTTTAGAATTACTTTCAAGATCAAAGATGCGCTTAAATGCCTGTAATAATAAAAGATCGGAACTCGCGCCTTTAATACAGAACCTCGCGAAGGTTAAAGGTTAAATTGTTAACGTGGAAACCGGGGAACGAAGGGCAAAACGTGCGACTAATTTCAGGTATTTCTTAGTCTGCATACACACAAACCCACCGCCTTCGGCGTTGGATACTTTCCCATCACCGAGATGAACTAGTATAGCTAATGCTAACATGCCTTCGACTTGAGTATACCCCGACCTAAACAGTGTTAACTAACTAAGCAGAACTTTAGTCACATTAAACACACTGTGGAGCCTATCTATATAAATTTAGTAGTATCCTAAGGGAAAGTATGCCTCTGTATTAA
The DNA here is from genome assembly GCA_016785265.1 of Paraplagusia blochii. Lineage (NCBI taxonomy): Eukaryota > Metazoa > Chordata > Actinopteri > Pleuronectiformes > Cynoglossidae > Paraplagusia > Paraplagusia blochii. The sequence continues at coordinate 210,165 of JAFBJS010007176.1, forward strand.
CCCAACACCGTAGAGAGTAGGAGGCAGACAACCGAAACAGTGCAGTGTGTGGGGACTATTACCATGCTCAGGGCAGCTCAGCAGTAACTTGGCGGTAGGGGGATTCGAACCGGGGGCCTCGCGGACCCAACTCCGTTTCCTCAACCGCTAGGTTTAGTTTTTAACATGTTTTGTGTTCTTGTGGCTACAACACAGTGATACCATGATCATAACAACGCAGAAGCGAAAATTCGGATGTAATTTGACACGAAGAGTCAGGATAGTGGGGGCTAACGATCATGCTAACACATGGTTTCCTTTTGTTTGAGAACTCAAGCGAAATCGAACCCTAACCCGGTGCTAGAATACAGAAATGCTCCATATGAACGCCTGATATTAAAGTAAAGAAACTAGTGCATAAACTGCACGTTTCTAAAAATTAAAATTTGATGTAAGTTATCGTTAAAGCGTCTATCAGCACGTTGTTGACTCGACTTTCACAAACCAAGTAATTTGCTGCGAGACGCGGTTTGATTTGTGGTATTTTTTAACTCCAATTTCAATTAATTTAAAGTTTGTCCAACGTTGTTTTTATTGGAACACGGTTGTTTTCTCTACATTGGACATAAATAAGCGCCAAAGTTAACAGGGCAGAAGGGCTGTTATAAATGCCGCACATTGCGCATGCGCTGGTATGCTAACAGCGTGTGCGGGTTAGACCTGGTTTAACGTGGATTCTCCAGATTTCTGCTCGTCTACCAAACATGGAGTCACTTTTAGACTTGTAACAGCATCAGTAACGTATGTTTAGCAGTTTATATTTGTTTATACCTTGTTTTATTTTGTTTGTTGTAAACAGGGACGCAGACGATGCAGTCTACGGTCGTGATGGTTACGACTATGATGGATACAGACTGCGTGTGGAGTTCCCACGGAGCGGTAGAGGTTCCAGGGGAGGAGGAGGCGGAGGAGGTTATGGTGGAATCGGTGGAGCTCCTCGGGGTAGATACGGACCTCCATCCAGACGCTCGGAATATCGAGTCATTGTGTCAGGTGGGTCCCGAGATTAGCACAGGAGGATGTTCTGGAGTTAAGTAGTTTGACATTAGCTATTTAGCTACTTAACTTAATCTTAGATTGAGGAAGAATGCTTGAGAAATAATGTTTTCAGGAAAATAAACTAACACGGACAAAAACTCCAAAGCAACAACAAACAGAATTGTGGAGAAGAGCATCACAGATAAATATTGGTTTGGGCAGATCCTCCAAGCTGTTCTGTTGGACCTTCAAATAGTTGTATTGATCCACCTCTAGTTAGTTCATTCACTAAAGGCTCATAATCTGGATTCAGGCAGCTTTTCCCATGTTGAGTGTCAGACTTATTATAGTCATAGTTGTTATAGTCATCTGGTGGGAAAGTACTATTTATTCTCAAGGAGTGGAAGTAATTGTTTTTACTGGAGACAAGTCATGTTTGCATTCTAGTCTTGGTCTGTTTTTTTAACAGTAACCGTTATAACATCTATGTAAAGTTGTTGCTCTAACTTTAATTTACATTGCATTTGTTCTGCATTAGGCCTCCCTCAGAGTGGCAGTTGGCAGGACCTGAAGGACCACATGCGTGAAGCAGGTGATGTGTGCTACGCTGATGTTTTCAGAGATGGAACAGGCGTGGTTGAGTTTGTGCGCAAGGAAGACATGACCTACGCCGTCCGCAAGCTGGACAACACTAAGTTCCGCTCGCATGAGGTAAGTGGCCTGGCGTGCTTTGCTCCCAGAGAGGATGTGATTGTGTTGTGTTCAGGTGAGTCCACCAAAGAGGTGGTCAGGTCTGCGTGTCACCGTACTCACTTGTGTGTACTCGCGTGCCTTGTTATCATGTTTGCACACCTGAACTTTGTCTCATCTCAACTGTAATATTTACCAGCATGAGGTCATTGTGGTTGTTGTGCTCTGCTGAGACTAACTGACCAGACTGAGAGAACACTGAAGCCTGGTGCTTTTTCAACCGAAGAGTTACTAATGTTTGGCAAACATGAGTCTCAAAGTTGCTCTGAGCAAGATGTCACTGCATTGGCTATCTTCGACAGTCGTCCAGGCATAACTCAACAGACACCATGGCTAAAGTCCGTTCAGTTGTCTTTCAGTTTTCTTACTGCAGCATGTCTGTCGTCTGTTCCTTAAAAACACATTACACTAATGGTTCTTTTGTCAGAGTTTGTAAAACACTTGTTTACCCCTGCCACGTCACCACACCATCACATTTGTTGCCATGTTTTTTTTTTTAATTTCTGGTTTCACAATGAGCTCCTTTTTTCCGTTTCGTTTTATTTCCCCCCGACCTCAATTTCATTTCATTTTTTCACTTTTAACTTCTGTGTCCACCAGGGGGAGACGGCGTACATCCGCGTGAAACTGGACGGTCCCCGCAGCCCCAGTTATGGAAGGTCGCGTTCCCGCAGTCGCGGCAGTCGGAGCAGGAGCCGAAGGAGCAGCGCCAGCCACAGCCGCAGTGATTCCAGGGGGCGTGGCCGTGGTTCGCCCCGTTACTCTCCTCGTCACAGCCGTTCCCGCTCCCGATCCTAAACTGGAGGAGAACTTCCCTTTGGCAGTTTTTACCTCCTCCCATGCTTGAGTTTTTAAGTTTTCCATTTGATGTCCCGCAGTCATGTGGATGATGTTGGTATGTAGCTGTAGTTCCGCCCCCCTTTGTCCCTCTTCATCCTGTCACCCACCTACCCACGTTTTTCACAGCGTTAGGAATTGTGCTGTCGTTATTAAACTGCTCTTTGTTTTTGCTCTGATAAAATCAACTTTTCTCTGTTTTTATGGCTAAAAAGTCTGTTTTTGGATTTTGGGGCAGTTAACTGTATTTTACCCTTGTGTCTTCCTTTAGACGTCTGAAGAGAAGGATTAAAGTGATTTGGAATAAAAGCCTTGTGGAGCACGTTTGGTTTGTTTGGTCAGGATGTAGGAGGAACCATCAGGTCCAGGTACGACTGGTACCACCTACATCCCAGTCACTGCTTCCTTCTGATTGGTTGATTTAATGCATGTGCTGTGTGAGTGGAGCTGTTGGTTTACATCTGTTCAGACTGTCTCTCTTTCTGGACTCTGACAGAGTAAGAAAACAGACCTGGAGTAGGTGTCAAATTTTCCTCGGTGTTAATACTTTGTGGAGATGAATTTTTTTTTTTTTTAATAATTCTTGATCTGATTCTGCTTGGAGCCAGATCAAGAATCAGGCCTAAAATCCTCTGATTCTAATGGTCTGCCTCTGATTTTCTTCCTGGTATTTCTAAAGGTTTTGATTGGAGCCATGGCTCAGCTGATCCAAATCCTGGAGCTGGATGAGTGGATCGTTTAGTGAAGGGATAGGACAGGATGGATGCTTGGAACGGGATCAGTTTCGAGGATTCAAATGAAAAGTTTTGTTTGAGAACAAAAAAAAAAGCTGAAAGTAAACTTCTCAGAGGCGTTTATGGATTAATTTTTACGAGGATAAAGGAAGCAGGACCAGGAAGTTGGATCACAGGATGGAGTCGTAGAAGCCCGGTACGAAGGAATCAAATCAAATTGGCCCGTTTATGAAAGGAGATCCATTTGGGATTAGTTTGTCTAATCTTCTTCTCTCACAGCTTTTAAATAAAACTCTGGAAAAAACAGTTAAGCAGTTCTGTTTTTCTTAAATGCAACTGAAGACTTAAATATGTTGACAAAAATCTGTAGGGCAAATTGTCTTTGTGTTTTGCAGGAAAAGTAAAATTTCACCAGAGTTGGGACCAGTGTCACCTCACTTCAGTGAACTGATCTAGTTTGTTACAAACACATTTTTTAAATTTTACTCAGTTCATGAAGTGTTTTTCTTAAAGCTTCTAGAAAATGAACTGAAATGTTGCTATATAATTAAGATCTTCTACAAACATCTGAGGTCTGAACAGGCAACATCCATTTTTAAGGGTCTAATATTGTCTACAGCTGCTGAGAGTATTACGGTATGTGACGCATGAGACTGAAGACCTGATGAAGAGCAGAGCAGGGGTTTTAACATGAGATGGTGAGACCTTGACCTTATGTCTGATGTGTGGGGTTTGTTCAGTTGTAGTGATGACTACTAACATGATGTAAAAGTCAACTAAGGAAGAAAAAAGATCCAACCCTAGTTTCTTCTGCTGAGACTGGATCTGAAGCCACAGAGAAACTGGTTCTCTCAACTCATTCTCAGAAAATGAATCCCATTTTACTCAGTGAGGGAGGTTTTCCATCAATTATTTGTCATCCAACTATAGTTAGATGCAGCAAGTTGAGGTTAAATACCAGAATAGTCAGTAAGAACTGAAGATTATTGACTTTAATTGACGAAGAACTAAAAATAATGTCTGCTTCAGTATTGTTGAGCGCTGTACAATACAATATATGCAATTCTCAAATTTCACCAGTAGATGACGCGCTTTATTTTAGTAAACATTCAATTTTTTACTGTAACAAATGAAGTTTTAACTGCAAAAAAAGAACAAATGTTTTTTAATAACGTAAGGCTTATTGATAAGTACGCTTACTGTTAAACTGTTAATTTTCTATTTATCCACGCAGGCTTAGATATGATTCAGTAGAGGGCGCTCTGTCTCTTTCTGCTTGAAATGTAAGGAGGCGCTTTAGAACACTGACGTTCAATGTCTCATAGTACTGGATGTTCAATGTTAGAAGTAAATTAGTGGAAAAAGCTACAGACGGTTTACGGACGATTTTCGAATACCTATGGTGAACAACAAAGTTATAGCGCAGAGTGGAGTCTGACGTCACAAATGACTCCTTGGGATACTTTTGAGGAGACCCGTGGATGGCGCTGTGGAGCCGTTTGTTACACTAGATGTCGCTGCTCCTTTGAGATAAGTCCTTCAACATAGCCTAGAGTTACAGTTGTGGATCGTTACCATGGTGATGAGACAAGTTCCACACTCACTATAGGAGGTTAGCTTATTCATGCAGCGTGGCCATGTCACTGTTATTAACTCTAACATAAAGTTTAATGCTACTACTAGTAGTACTTGTACTAGTGGAAGTTCTTCTACTGCTTCCAGTACTAGTACTACCACTAATTCTTCTACTACTAGTACTACTAATGTCACTACCACTACTTATTCTACTACTACTACTATTAGAGCTACTACTACTAGTACTACGTTTTTACTACTATTACTAATACTACTTCTGCTGTTGCTACTACTACTTCTATTGTTAGTAGTAGTATTAGTACTAGTACTAATGCTACTTGTTCTATAGCTACTACGATTACTTCAAGTACTACAACTACTACTAGTATTTGTAGTGGTACTATAAGTACTTCCCATTCATCTACTAGTACAACTAGTGCTACTTTTTCTACTGCTACTACTACTTCTACTACCAATACGACTGTTGCGGCTACTACAACTACTAATAGCAGTATATGTACTAGTTCTACATCTTCTGCTGCTACTACTACTACTGCTGCTATTACTACCTTATTCTTATACCACTGTATCTGGTACAAATACTACATCTACAACTGCTGTTACAAACAAAACTATTACTGCTATTGCTACCTCTGCAGCTTCTTTATTCTACGGCCATTACTACTACTATTTATTCTAGTATGACTTCTACTACTGCTACTACTAATAATAATAATGACAACAACAATAATAATAGTTCTCATAAAGATGCTTATTAGTGCTTATAATGACAGCAACTATTCTTATTAAGGTTATTTTTAATTGTTGTTGTTGTTGTTGTTGTTGTTGTTGTTGTTGTTGTTGTTGTTGATGTTGTTGTTGTTGTTGTTGTTGTTGTTGTTGTGGTAGTAATGCCCCCAATAAAATTCACCAGGCACCACAATGACATAGTTTATCTAAAATCCTGGTCTGGATCTGGTCTCTGGTCTCTGGTCCCTGGTCTGCTCCTTTATTCCTCCTCCCTCAGAGACCTGGGTTAATAATGAACATTGTTTCAGCTCCCACTCTGGGCTCCTCAGATTCCCATCATAAATCATTAATCCAGAGTCTAAGACCGTGTCAGTCAGACCTCATCCATCCATCACAGTCCCTCAGAGTCCTGCAGAGTCCTGCAGAGTCCCAGGTCACATGTAAATCCAGTAGATGAAAAGTCTGACCAAAGCTGACTTTGAAACTCGGCCTGTGAGGGATCTGTTGGGCCACACAGTCGAGGAGGTCAGTGGTTCAATCCCACCTCTGACTGCTGGTCTGGTCTGTGAGTGTGAATAGTTGTTTGTCTCTGTGAGGTAAATGGATGGAGAACTGTCCAGGGTGTGACCCCGCCTTCAATCCTGAAAACTGCTGTGATTGGCCAAGCTCCCAAAGCAACTCATGAATTAGGAGGTAGATGATGGATGGATGGATACAAACAACATCCAAACTTTTAAAATCTAACATTAGTGTCCTTTTCTTTCTGCTGCTATGGCAACCCGCAGCTCAGTGCAGGTGTAGAGTCCTCTTCACCCTGTGGGGGGCACTGCAGATGTATGAAGATCTACTGCAGATACTGCAGGTGAATGCCCTGTAGAAAGTCTTCTATAATACAAGACTTTGATGGACCTGTTGGCACTGTGCTGACCTCCAGGGCCAGTCCTCATAGATCAGAACCCTTCTAGACCAGGACTTTGGTGGACCAGGACTTTGATGGACCTCCTGTCACTGCAGCCCATGCATTTGTATAGTTTTTTTCACTGTGGCCTCAGGATTCAGAGAGCAGTGTCCTCCTGACCTCAGAGCCCCTGCTGGTCAGTCTTTGGTCCTCAGTTGGAGACCATGTCCAGGTCTCAGTTATTGGTCTTCAGCTGAAGACCCTGTCCAGGCCTTAGTCTTTGGTCCTCAGCTGGAGACCATGTCCAGGTCTTAGTCTTTGGTCCTCAGCTGGAGACCATGTCCAGGTCTTTCTTCATTCTCTGTTAAACACACGATTTAACAGTGTTCTCCCTGCAGCTTCTCCTTCTCTGTCTCCACCCGTTGCTACACCTCTGAGTCCAGGGTTAAATCAGGTTTAGATCTTCTTACAGTGAACCTTTACCACTTTATATTCAAGAGCATATATTTTTGTAGAATATATGTTTAATCAACCTAATCTTTTTGTTCAGAAAAGTGTTTGTTGCTTCCTCAGTTACAAAACACATGTTTATCAAGGGGATTTTCTTTTCTGCTTAAATGTGAACTTGATATAGTAATTTAACTTTAAGAACTTATTAGTTGCCATATAAACCAGGGGTCTCAAACTCAAACAAGTTAAGGGGCACCACCCACACTATCATTTCACTGACGGGCCACGTCAGCTCTCAGTTTTCAATACAAAAGAAAAAATGTAATTAAATAATCAGTTTCCCATAGATTCTGTGTAGTACAACACTGAACCAGAGGGGGGACTGTGAATCAGGGTTTGGAGAACTATAGGATTTACCATAAAATGTGGAGAAAACATCTATAAAACTTTCACATGGTGGTCAAGGTGGGGGCCGCAAAATATTGTTCCACGGGCAGCAAATTGGCCACGTGCCGCGAGTTTGAGTTTGGTATAAATGATATTTATTGCTTTTAATTTGTGATTTTCTTTGTTTGTCTACCAGACCCCAAACTTTATATAAAGACCAGGTCAGGTTGACCGAAGTCAACCCAATCTGAACCTTTTTTGTTTCTGATGGAGTTCTTGTTTCATCTTCTTCCACGGCCTGAAGTGAATGCGATGTTTAGTGTCTAACAGATGCTAATGAAGCCGCTGGTGTTTCCACAAAGTTTCAGCTTCTTTTTACACTGAAATAAGACGTGCTGTCAGATCTTCAGAGGCTTCCTGCGTGCCGGAATCAAAGAGCTCATTCACAAGCAAATAGAGCAACATCAGTGGATTACAGGCTTCATTACAAGGCCTTCCCAGCAGGAGGCACCGGGTCACAGGTCAACACAGGCAGGAGGCGCTGTGACCACACCCCAGTGCAATCTCAGTTCACCCACAAGTCACAAAAAAACTGACCCTTTGAGGAAATGTGAAGATAAAACCAAGGGAAATCAGTGATGTCAGCTCAGCTCAGTTGTTGTTGGTCTCCATCACAAATAGGATTCACAACTTCACTCTTGAAGACCATAAACAAAACCATTAAATATCTGAAACTAAGCACCAACATTTAAAACTGGCTAATAATTCCTTTTTTATTAGATTTTTGTTTTTGCCCAAAAACAAAACAACAAACAATTCAGGAGACAAAAAATCTTTACTAGAAATATCACTATATTTTCTCCCAAAGTATAAATAATGATTTTTTTTGATTGATTACAATTTTTTACAAAAATAATACATTAGTGGAACAAAATCAGCTGAGCGTGCGTCTGATCACATGACCAAAATGTGCACAAAGAGTCACAGCAACACAACAACGACGACCATAAAAATAATAATAATATTAATAACAACAACAATAATGACCTAATGTTGAAGAGGAGACGAGGACCAGCTCTACCGAGGATGAAGATGTGTGGAAGTGAAAAATGTCTTTTGTCTCTGATGTGACTTAGAGTCAAACAAACAGTTGAATGTCCTTCCCTGAAGATGTTGAATCCTGGATCAATATTGTCAATGTTTGCTCCAGGTTTTCCTGCCTGAACACACTCTCCTCTTCATGGTTACAGCACCAGGACATGGAATCTACCACAGACCTCCTCCTATATGTCGATATTATCTGATTCTTCCTGATCGGCTAGAATTCCCGAGAATTCTCGGGGATTCTATAAGCCATAGTTTGCCCATACCTGATCTAACGATTCAATCTGGAATTTTAAAAAACTGAAAACTGGGACGCAACAGAATCCTGGTTTGATCTACAGGATTCTCAACTAATGATTGTCTGTCTATCAGAATCCTGATCAGGTCTAATATAAAATCAGAATTTTATTAATCTAAGAGGATTCCTGTTCCTGTTCCATGTGAGATTCCAGCTTCCTGGTTGTTCCTCCTCCCGCTCCCACAGCTCTGCTCCTCCTCCTTCTTACTGAAAGTCTGGAATTCTTCCATCTTAATTTCTCAGTAGGAGTTATGAATAATATTTGTCCTGCATTTCCCTCTCGTTCTGAAAGGGACATGGAGAAGAATCACAAAGAGGACTGGGAGCAAGGGCAGGAGGACGAGAAGAAGAAGGAGGAGGAGGAAGAGTCCCATTCCTGAAATTCACCTGAAACTATGAGCAAACAAAAGCTGCAGGTTTCCACGGTGAAGGAGAGAAAAGCTGATTGTCTGAGACACAGAGTGGCTCCTCCTTTCTCTTCTCCTCTGTCTCCTCCTCTTGACACTGACAGATTTTCCTGTTGTCAGATCTTCACGTATCATATTCTGAACTCCCAGTCCAGAACACAACCTAACTTTGGACAAAACCAACCCGTCATAGTGACATAAACTTCAGCCCTAGAACACAACAAGAGCTCATCTGGGCCACATGAAGAGGTTTATGCGAATCAGGGTGTCTCTGACCACTAGAGGGAGCAGAACACTTTCTGATTCCTGATTGGGCAATCAGGTGCTAGCAGGTGAATGTAATGAGGTGGCAGATGTGTTTGTGGAGTGGTGTGCAGAGGGAAAAGGATTGTCAGCAGTTCTTGTTAAATCACAGTGAGTATAAAAGTAGCTGAGTGTGAAATAAAAACAGTGGAAGACTCCTTTAAAACCCTGTGGTTTTGATTGTCTCTCTCTCTCTCACTCTCTCTCACACACACACGTCATATGTTTCTTCATTTGTTCAGCATATAAAAAAAGTGTTTGTCTGTTTTTGTTTAGGTTGAAAAAGTTAAAAAAAAAAAGTTTGATTGTTTTAAAGAAAATCATTGGTCCTTGTTGATCATGTGACTGACAGAGGAGTCAGCTGATTCTCGCCTCAGTCCAGACCCTCTGCTGATCTTCATCCCTGTCTTCTGTTTGTCCTCTCTCTCATGGTCCAACGCTTGATCTCCAGATGGCGTTGTCGTGGCGACAGTCCGCGAGAGGACGAGTGAGGCTGCGGTTGCTCAGCAGCGAGGGAAGAATAGGACGTTCTCACCAGGCCTGAAGTGGACACTGAGGACAAGGAAGAGGACAGATGAAGGTCAGAGTGTTTCTCAATCTGTCAATCAGTCATATTTGGGCTTTTTCTTTTCTGACTGTTGAAAAATAAAGTCGGACGGACCAGGTCTGAGTCTCTGAAGTCTTGAACATGGACTATCAGGGATTCAGCACAGATCAACCAGTCCAGCACATAGAGATCAACACTTTTGTGGACAACCAATAAGACAAAGCTGAGACCTTCAGGACGTGGAGACTTTGATCCATTGGTTCAAAGTGAAAATAAAGGACTGATAAGGACCAGGACCAGGAAAACCAAACTGAGACTCAGACCCAATCAGACTCAGGCTTTAAATTCTGTTTGTGTGTGTGTGTTGAGTCACCTGATCAAATACACGCCACATCCTTCTTCTCAACAAGCTCACATCCATTCACACTCCAAACTAAAACCTCCAGGGTGGGGTCAGCAGACCCTGCTCTGACCCTGTGGTGACCCTGTGGTCGGCTGATAAAACACTGAACCACAGGTGAGTCACTGTCAGCAGGTGAAGCAGGGAATTGTGGGTAAACAGAGGGTGTTATAAAGACTGAGCCTATGTCCAAATAAAGGTCCTGATAAGAAAATTCCTGACGCAAATAAATCTCTCGCAGTCATACACACACACACACACACACTCGCTCTCTCTCTCGTTCACACACACACACACACATTTTAAAGCAGATGTGTTTTCTGACAAACTACAGACGTGACTAAGTTGGAACCGTTAACATTGATGGCTGGGTATTTTTGGTTCCTGCTGAATCAGAGATCTTCTGTCTCTCTTCTTTCCGGTTGTTCCTGCTCTGTCCCTGTCCTTCTACCTTCCAGCAGCAGGTTTTCCACCTGATCATCGGTCTAGAACATTTTCTGACCTTCTGATCCTTGCCGTGGGAAATTGAGCGTGTGAACGTCTTAATTTCAGGCTACAGTGATTTTCACTCAGAGCAGGAAGAAAAAAAGCAATTAGTGAAAAAACAACCCACTGAACCTAAAGCTGCTCATCTGTTCTAGTCTGATCTGGTCTGGTCCGGACTGGACTAAGGTGATGCATGAGGCAGAAAGAGTCTTGGGTCATTTCCTGAAGGAGGAACAGTTGGGGATGAAGGAGCAGCAGATGGATGAACAGCTGCTCAGTGTCAGAGGAAATCAAAAAAAGATGGGCGTGTTAGAGGAAGGTGGATGTTAGTGACATGGAAGATGATGATGTAGAAGTGAAAGGTGGAGGAGTGAGTGGTGACAGAGAAGATGATGTGGAAGTGCAAGGTGGAGGAGAAGAACAGAGAAGGATTAGGTTCTACAACAGAAATCAACATTTATTTGAATAAACTGGTGTTTGTCCACTTAAAGCTCCAGTGTGATGAGAACGAAAAACAAATGGACTCCCAGAGACTCCTCAGTGGACTACGGTGTCCTTCACAGACCAAATCAACCCTGATGTAGACGTGTGAAGGTTCTCAGATTTGGAGATCTTAGTTCTCAAGAAGAAGTTCACCCCTGATTCTGGAGGCGTCACTGAACTTTAAAGCTGAAATAAGTTTATGTTCATGAAAGGTCTGTCCTGCATATTCCTATATGCAGGACAGTCCTACATATTCTTACACTACAACCAATCAGGACTCAAGAATTACAGTTTCATACACCTCTGTGCTAACATGGCACCAGACTGCAACTAGAGACAGGTGGAAACATCACACTCTGACGTCTAACCTCCATCCATCATTACATTATCTCCTGCCACAGCTCCATCAGTCTCTCCTCCACCTCCAAGCCCCTTGCTTTCTTAATCTATTCATTCAATTGTTCGTTTTCCTCTATACGGTTACCTGGGTGGCGAGGGCAGCAGTCTTCACGATCGCCACCCAAATCACACTGTGCCAAACCTTCCTGCAGGTGTAGAACCCCCTGGACACCATCCACCCTAACTGGGATTCAACTGGAGTTTTAAGCCAATGACAGAGACATTGTCTCTGGGCCACAGAGATGGCTTTGTTCTGATATTTTCTCCACTTCCTGTTGTCATCTGACTGTACTTCCTTTTGTCCTCTGGCCCTAGTTCCTTTTGTCTTTCAGCTATTCCTGTTCTCAACTGATTCTGCGTCCTCTGTCCCACTATCTCTTCTTCATTGGCTGCTGCCTATGGTTGGCTCAATCAGGGGTTCCCACTCCCTGACTGTGTCCACACTGACAATTAAAAAGATGGACATGGACTGAGCTCATTTTTGGAACAACTGACTGAAGTCCATCACCCACCACAGGAAGCAAACTCCCACTGAGGATTGTGGGTATTAAAAAGACAATTCAGGCTGGACCATCACACCAGTTATCTTCATCCAACCCTGTGAAGAGATCTGTGTCCGTGGTCCAGACCTGGGTTCTGACCCTGTGTTCCACACTGGAGCTTTAATGTGACTGATTTGTGCAGTGTTACTGATTGTCACTGTGAGACTGAACTGATAAAGACTTTTACCCAGGAGAGACCCCCGAGCTGCACCATCTTGTTCACAGCAGCGTCCTGATGTGACAAAGACACACAATGTCATCCAACACACACTTGATTGACTGAATTGTCACTACGTATGTGTGTGTCTCTGACTGCGATGTCACTGCCATGTCACAGAGGTCTCCTAACTCACCGTCTTGCTGGAGGACATGGAGCTGAGCGTGCTGATGCTGTTGGCGTCCGTCACCACCATGGCCGAGGAGAACCGTGACGGGTGGGAATATTGTGGAGGCTCCTGCTTGTGAGGATACACTGAAACCCAAACAAAGAAAACAACAGTTTAGTGAGAAAGAAGAAGAAATGACATTGACACTGGTCAATACATTATACTAGTCAAATCTATATGACTTTACTTAAAATATCCTCCTTATAAACTCATTTAATGGGGGGACATGAGACATGCAATATTTCACGTTTTATATTAAGTGATATAAAGCAGTGAGGGAGGACATGGAGGTAGTAAGAGTTGAGGATACAGAGGAGGGAGGGGGAGATGGAAATTGTTGACTCACTGTGGACACCCCAGAATAAAGGGACAAGCCCGAAAGGAAAAGAAGAGGATATTAAGTCAGACCTGGGCAAACTAAGGCCCGGGGACCAGATGCGGCCCCTTTGGCGTTATAATCCGGCCCACCAGACTTGTCCAAATTATACTTTTAATTTGTATTATCATTATACCGTTATTATCTTCCGTAATTTCCCGAGGGATACTCCTGAGGGATTAATAAAGTTCTAACTATCTATCTCTATACTTCTACCTTATCCCTGCAAAGCCAGCATTTCCCCAATAGATAGACTAAAGAGACTTAAAAATACTTAACTCATCATTTTTCTTAGTTCACAGAAATACTCGATCTTTCTGATCCTGACCTGTGGCCCGTGAGATGAAATAATTGCCCAGGTCTGTATTAACTGATATCAAGGTGATCAGAGGTACTGACTGTGCGAGTGTGTGACTGCAGCCATGAACGGTTGCTGGCTCATGTGTCCCGGCGAATGCTGCATCAGGCTCTGTTGGTGTGGACTGTGGAGCTGCGGCGAGAACTGGACCGGCTGCAGCGCCGCCAGACTTCCTGCCACGCTGTTGATGACGGGAACGCTCTGTGACTGTGACGTATTCAAATCTGGAGACACACAAAGAAAGTACCCGGAGTTCAACACTTGTGGACCACGAACACAAGGGCAGACCAACATGTGGGCCACATGAGCTGAACTCACTCTGAGCGATGGCCATGACGCCAGACAGAGGCATGATGAGGTTCTGGGTCTGCTGGTGACCGTGGTGAGTACTGTGGATGTTGGTCAGTGTGCTGACTGGAGGAAGTCCACCACCTGATCCTGAAATCTGCAAACAGATCAAGCAAAACAGAACTTTAGCAGCAGAACTGGATCCTAGGGAAGAGATTGAGACGTTCCAGTACATAAATATGTGGATGTGGCTACAACTCTTCCTCTTCTGATCCAGTTTATTTAGTACCAACTTTGCTAGCGGGCCACAATTGGTCCTAAAACTTGGCGCGGGAGCAGGTAGATGGAGCAAAGGACTACTGGGAAAATGCGGGCATTGCATGGAAAAGGCTCAGGTTATGATGAAAATATAAACTAAGAGTATAATTTGGAAGAGTTGGCAGGTGTGATTAAAATTCCAAACGGGCCACATCTGGGCCTCGGACCACAGTTTGTCAACAATTACCTATGACATTTAACCTGAACAAGAGAATAAATACAGTACATGTACAGGTCTCACGCAAAAGAGAGAAAAGCTCATCTTGGTCCAGGTCACGGTCTAGTTACTGTCCTGGTCCTGATGCGTCCACTCACCATTTTACTGTCAGGAGAGAGTAGGGAGTGGCCGTGGTCCAGAGCTCCAGGAGAAACCTGCTGAAGAACCGTCTGACTGGTGCTGCTACTGGAGGAGGAGGAGGCCATCACGTTGCTGCCGTGGTGACCGATGGCCGAAGAGGAGGTGACCTCAGCCTGACTGTAACGCACTGAGAAGGAGAGGGGGAGACAGACAAAGGATGTCGTTTACACTCTGAATGTAAAATATAAAAAAAACTCATGAACTTTTGTTCATATTAACTGCAGGGGGCGCTGATGTGAACATGATCTCAGTGACCAAGTGATTAAGTACACCACTTTTATCAGTGATCGATGAGAAAAGTGTCAAACAACAAGAGACAAAGACAAATTTGGTTCGATGAAACAGGAGGAACTGGGTCAGTGGTGGATCAACTCCTGGTTCTTCTTCTCCACATTGGACTCAGCTGCTCTTTGACTCAGACAGAGTAAACAACCTGGGTCTGATATCAGCGCAGCCAAGGACGTTCTCTGAGCTCATGTTCTCACACACCGCCTGGCAGGAGTGGGACTCTACTGGGACTCATGTCCATAAATACTCAGGTCAGGACACACACTCTTTGTCACCTTACATTCCCAAATCTCTTTACCAGAGGTTTTTGTTTCACTTTCTAGAAAGTGAAAATTGAAAACATCGCCGACAAAAGTCAAATTTCGCAGGATGAGAGCAGAGATCTTCTTCTTTATCCAAGTCCAGAGCCGTTGTTGTCAGAGAAAGACCTCGCCCTCACAAACATCCCATAATCAGCCCCATGTTTGCCCATGTGGCTCTGATACCAACAGAACAAATATTACACTATTCCAGAGGGCGCCATGTCACACACATTCTTTACCTTTAGGCCCTGCCCCCTGGCAGTAGTCTCCACCCTGGGCCTAGAGAGACAGACATTGTTTGCTCTTGGACCTCGGACCTCGGACCCTGACCCAGAACCAGAACCTCAGCTCATTGATTTCCTGTCAGGGCAGGAAGCTACAGCAGGAAGTGCGAGCAGATTTTTCTCCTCAGGCGTCATTGAAAAGCAAACAGGCCTGGATCAATGTCTTTGACAGGCCTGGGAGTGAAAACATCCACCAGCAGGGGGAGCAGTGTCTGATTAAAATCAACCCGTCTGCAGATTTATGTACTCTCATCTGGTAAGACCCTTCTCAGCAGAATGGGTATCATCCAAAGCCACTGCAATGTCCACCAGAAGCAGGAGAAACATCTGGGGATGTCTTCTGGATGTCCTATGAGAGGATTTGGAAATAGTTCTGATAGTGCACTGGTCATGAGTAACTTTTCAGGACCATATACTGAATCTCCTCAGGATGAGCCACCTCTAAAGATGATGGACCTTCAGGCTGGACCACTGCTTGTAAACTGACTTTGAGGACCATAAACCTGCTGCTTCTGGACTCATTATCTTCATCAGTACACAATGAAGCAGGGACATAAAGAAGGTCGTTGTCTGCAGAAGAAAGACTCGTCTTCAGGACGATCTTTATGTTTTCTTTCAGCTATGACACAAAGACCACATTTTGGTTGTTTCTGTGTTTGCGCGGAGAAGTTCCCATGGACTACAGCGGTTTATAGACCGACCAGTGTTGCTGCTGTGGCTTCAACTAAAACCGCCGCAAAAGAACTTTTTTTTTAAGCCTGGGGTGTTTTTTTTTTTGTTTTTCTGCTGAGGCATCACTGCAGGATCCGCATCGGCTTTTTCTGACTCTGCTAATTTTCTAACATGCATAACGTCACAGTTGGTTTGAAGTCCAGAGTCTGCCCCTGGTGGAAGATGTTGAAATTGAAGCAAAAAGAAAAACAAGGATTTCTTTATTGTGGTCCAGTTAACTGCAGTCCACTAACCTATCAACGTTCACAATACTCTGGTTATTTTAGTAAAGTTATTTAAGAAGGACCCAGTTAAAGTAAGAAAGTTCCAGTCAATTTTACAAAAGTCCAGTTATTTTAGAAATGTCCAGGTACTTTAGAAAAGTTAATTAAGCCCAGTTAACTTTTAAGAGACCAGTTAAGATAAAAAAAGTTCAGTTAACGTAAAAAAGTCCTGTTTATTTAAGAAAGTCCAGCTAACCCTAGGATAGTCCAGGTAATTTAGGAAAGTTCCAGTCAACTTTACAAAAGTCTAGTTATTTTAGAAAAGTTCAGGTACTTTAGAAAAGTAAAGTTAACTTTAGAAAAGTCCAATTAAGTTGAGACGTACAGAGCAACAGACTGAGACGGAGCCAATAAAACTCCCCGAGTGCTGCGACCCGGCCCTGAACTCTGGAGCTGTTCGTGTGAGTGCATGTGTGTTTTCTACAGAAGAAGACTCTTCGTCCTCCTCAGTTCTGTCTGGACAGAAGAGAGGGGATCCTCGGCGGACAGCTCCTGCTGCTCCCAGTCTGGAACGAGCTCGGAATCTTTACTGAGTCCCATAAAGGCTCAGGAGCTGCTGCTGCTCCTCCTCCTTCTCCTACTCCTTCTCCTCCTTCGGCAGGACAGATAAATGAACCTCACTTACAGTCACTACACCCTTCTGACACAGGCAGGACAATGGGCCCCCCCGCTGATCCAAAGGGGGCCCTTATCAAAGGAGCCAGCAGAGCCTCTAGCAGCACGGGGGCCGTAATTGTCCATTAAGCACGCATAATACAGGCCGCGGCCCAGCAACGCAATGGGACGCCCTGCCGGGCCATTATTGTCCGGCCGCTGGGCGACACTGAAAACCAGCTGATCTCGACGGCAGGCAAGCTTGTAAGCCGCGACGTCGAGGGGATTAGCGGTTGGGTATCACTGACCACTGTGAGGTCACTGTCTGGTCAGGTGATCTGAGCTGAACAACAACCTGACAGCAGTGTCCACTCTGTCTCCTCCTGCACTGGATGTCATAGACAAAATCAGTTTGCTCTCACTCAGCGGTTCTTCATCCATTGATGCCCCTTCACTAAGATCTAATGCAGGGATGGGCAAACTAAGGCCTGGGGGCCAGATACGGCCCGTTGAACTTTATAATGCGGCCCACCATCCTTGTCCAAAATAAACAATTTTTTAATATTATAATTATACTTCTGTCTTTTCCCTGCCATGCCTGCGTTTCCCCTGACTTAAAGGCTATTAGAAATGTAGCATTTTGGGTTTTATACATGACTTTCTTTCTGTCCAATTTCAGGACCAATTGAGAGTCAAACTGTTGCCCATGTCTGATCCAATGTGACTTGTATATCAAATCTATTGATGATATAGAGTCTGAATTAAGTCCAGTCTGTCATATACACATTATCTGCTGACAGCTTTATCTCTCAGGTAGACCTTCTCTGCCACGAACCTGAAGACTCGCCCAGATCAAAGTCCAGAGAAAAACAGGTCACAACAAATGGCACAAACAGAAGGTCCGCATTCAGTACCAGTTCATCCAAAGGTAAAAGAGCCGGCAAAGACAAACAGTTCTGTTGAAACAATAAAGCTGAGAGTGAGGGACGCCGCAGGTTTTACACAGGGTGAGGAGGGTGAGGAGGGTGAAAGCCTGCCCCTCTCTCTCTCCCAGAGTGGTTTCTACAGCAGGTAAAAACTCGGTCAACACTCAGCAGAGCAAAGGCAAACAGCAGCTGAAGGTAAAACAGTCAACAACAGTCCGCCAGAGTCATTAGTAACCGGCTCCAGGTCCAGGTCCAGGTCCTGGTCCAGGTTCTGTTCCAGATCCTGGCTGCGACCCTGGGCCAGGTGAAGTGGACCTGAGACCCGACCCCTCCCTGAACCCTGTCTTTGGAGTGGAGATTACAGCAGGTCCAACAATGATGATTGTTCTACTCTGTTTCCAAACATCAGAATAACAATGGCATTTGTTCACCCACTCACTCACTCACCCACTCACTCACTCATGCTTGTCGATCACTCGTCCTCTCCCTCTCACCCTCTGATCACATCAGACTCCTCCGCCCACCACTCACTGTCACGTGACTTTTTCACAACCTTTCTCCTGAATCAAAGCAGACAAATGTTGAACTTTCCTCGGAAAACAACAAATAAAATATTTCCTCTTCACTGACTGCTGGATTTTTTTTTTGTCTCTCTTTTCCTCCTCAGGGTTTTTCAGGTGTGGCCTTCACAAAGTCAACAGTGACGCTGCCGTTTCCATGGACCTGCCCGAGAGCTGTGGAGCAACACTGATCCCACTGGAGATAAAACAGTTCCTCAGGTATCTCCAGAACCAATTCAGATCTCTGTCCCCGTGTCCCTGTCTCTCACTCACACAGTGTGTGCGTGTTTGTTGTGTGTCTTACTGGGCGGTGAAGCGCTGCTCTGAGGATGATGCGGTGAACTGTGTGACATCATGGGGTTGATGGTGTGCGTTGGCCCAGCGATGGCATCCATGGCCAGTTTCTGTCTGAACGCTTCCTCCTTGCGGCGGTTAGCGAACCAGTTGTAGACCCGGACCTCAGTGACCAGGTTAGAACCCAGACCCTGGGCTTTGGACGGGGAAACTCCCCTCTGTAGACACTCAGCTCTGTGGGGTAAAAAAAAAAATCAGTGATCTGAAGAGATTTGTTCTGGTTATCAATCTGTGATATTTCAGTCCTTGTCCTGTCACCTGTTGCACTCTTCCACCAGACTTTCCCTTTCCTCCTTGCTGGGGTTCTTCTGGCGTTCGTAGGCCTGGTACAGGATCTGCTGCGACGCCGGGCCCCACTTGAAACGGTTACGTCTGAGTTTTTTACACAGAGGTTCTGACCCGACGTCGTCCCCAGACTGACTCATGTTCTGAGCAGAAGGGTTGTATTCTGGGTAAAAATATACAGGGTCCTGGTTCCCTTTGTCCACCATATGTCCAGTAGAGCCATGAGCTGCTGCATTGAACTCTAGAGGGAAAAAAAAACAGGAATTAAAATTTAATAGGATAAATCATTGTCTAAATGTAAAATAACTTTATATCAAATTTACATATTAATTTCTATACTTTTTTATTTTTCAAAGCTCAGAAAATACTGTATTTATCAGCAATCACTGTATTAAAACATGCATTAAGCAAAACAAAACATTCAGAAAAGTCAAAGTGTGTTCAACTCCTTCATAAAATTAATTCCAGCTCAGTAAACACAACCAGAATTAATAAGTAACCGGATTATAAGACACACTGTCAATTTTTCGAGAAAATTGAAGGTGACAACTTCCTGTCATTGCTAAACTGTGATCACACAGTGTGTTCATAAAATTAGCAGTGTGTGGGGCCATGCTCAGTGCACCCCGTTGATATTATGGCAGCTGCTGGATTCGAACCTCTCACCCTCTGAACCTAAATCTGCTTCCTAAAACGCTTGACCCCTGCTGCCCCGTGCGACTTATAGTCCGAGAAAAAACAAAAACCCTTACATTTCTTTTTGTAGTTTCTAGTTTGGACTCAAAAGTCCTGCACTTCTGCGTGTTGAACTTGTATAATGAAACTTTAAAAGACAGTCCATGATGGTTTTTATTTGTCTCTACAGATGATGAAGATGAAGACGGTCAACTTACGTCGGAGGATTTCCCGCTGCTTGCGGACGTACCAGGTGTAGAGTGCTGCCCTCTTCTGGGTCTTCATGGGCGTGCCTTTGTTGAGGTGCTGGGACAGATGGGACTGGTTCAGACCCGTGATGTCCACCACCTCCCTCTGAGGGATGTTGTGCTGCTGCATGTAACCTTTGATCATGCGGGCCGCTCGCCACGGGTCCTCACTGAGAGAGGAACACAAACACCAGGTATAAACCAGCAGCACCATGACACACACACAAATACAGATATAGGAGGAAAAATACCAGCAGGTGTCAAAACAAATAAAGTTCCTTTAGTGTCCCAAAAGACCAGACCAAGGACTGAGGTCTGGATTTATTTTAACTTTGTCTCCTTGTCAAACTCTCTGTTTAACGTTCACTCTGCGTCAAACTGACCAGAAAGAGTGTGGACGGACTCAAATAAATGTCAACTTTGTTGTTCAGGAGCTGATCATGTGGGGTGAAAAAGATCCAAACAAAAATGAGGAAAAGTCTGGACATTTCTGGGATTAATTCAAACCAAACACACACACTTTAGATTTGTCACCAGCTGAAGGTGGAGACGTCAGGGCGTGTGTTCATCCAAGGAAAACAGTTTGCACAATATTTTTATTGCTGCATTTAAATAATTTCATAATTTTAATTTGATTAATTTTTTACTTTGTCACTTTACTTAAAACATTTATTTTAATAATAATATTATTAATAGTGTTAGTGAAATTCAAAATTAAAAAATAACTAGAATAATTAAATGCTATATATATATATGAACATATAGTTGTTTATTTTAATATTTAAAGACTATTTTTTAGACTATTTACATTTACAGATGTTTTGTTGTTGTGACAAACAGAGGTTATCTCAGCTGAGGATTTAAAATTCATCCAATGACAGAACCAAGCATCTTTGTCTGATTATTTTTATGACTTGTTTTGGGACGTGAATTTAAAGGCCTGAAATAAATATAACACCATAAATCAGCTGGAATTTTAGATCCATACACACTCAGGAAGAAAACATAAAAAAAGTAAAGTAGTGCTTGGGTAGAATCATGTCAAATTCAAATATATATGTGTTATATATATATATATACGTATATATATTTGATTTTGACAAATATATATGTGTGTGTTATATATATAACATATATATTATAAGATACATGGTATTAATATATATATATTATGTCAAGATATATGACTATTTATGGCATATATATATAATATATATATATTTATACGTGTATATATATATATATATATGTAGTATAAATGTCGTCAAGAGTATATGTGTTTTTGGAAATTATTCTGAAGGAAATTTTCATGTGTTACAGATGACAGACACTCACACACATAAACACACACACACACACACACACACACACACACACACTCGGGCGCGTGTAAATTCTAAAGCAGATTTTTCTTAAATTACGCGGTTTTGCGTTAATGTTTAAACATCGTAGACAATCAGTAACTCGAATGTCATTCACTTTAATCTGAGCGGGATGATAATCCGGGCTGATGCTGCTGCCGCCGCCGTGTGTTTTATGTCGATCATTATGGGAGAAAAAATTAATAACAACACAAACACACGTGGCTGCGGTTTACACAGCACACTGACACCGGGACACGATGGTTGGTCAACACTCACGACATCTAGTATCATAAGAATTATACCGTCATAGAATTATATTGTTGTACTTTATTCTGAAAATCTATTATTATGATAATTATTATGGTATTGATGTTTCCGCTCGTTTCTCTTCAGGTATTCAGTAACTGTACTAATGTGATCGATCATCTGTTTATCAACTGCTGTGTGTTTGCCCATTGATCTGTTGTAGTCGGTGTCAGTGTCAGTGTTGACCTGAGTTTGTTCGCGTCATATTTGTAACGTTTCATCGGATTTCATTCCCTACGTTACTTTTCACAAAAACTCTCCTGTCGGGGTCCACCGACGGCCCGCGGCCCTGTGGCAGCCCACGTTGTTATTATATTCACGAACGGAACGATTAAAAACCTTTAATTGTGAGCTAAGTTACATGAAAGGTTGTTTTAATGGCGATCACCGGTTGACACTTTATTACTAAACTTTTTAAAAGTGTATACTATTTTATTTTCTATTTTAAATCTTTCTACAGCAATTTAATTTATAATTAACTTATAATAGTTTCCATTATAAACACAAGAAAAAAAAACAAATTGAAAGATAATATTATTGAACACGTGATATTTTATAGGATTTATTATATGTTTTAAATGTTTTAAAAAAATCTAACAAAGTCAGAATTATGCCCAAAATAAAGTTAGTTTTTTTGAAGAAAATTGTCCGACTTTTCATCACACAACGATCACGTGAAACTGTTGATTTAATCCAATCAAACCTTAAGAAATTACGCGGTGACGCAGGCGCGGCCTTTTACTTATGTATATAATTTAAAGTATTTGATTAAATTTTAACTCTACTATAAATATATACAAACGCGCTGTTTAAATATGAAACATTTTTATTCAAATACATATGTTAAATATTTATGTATTTATTATTATTTATTTTAGTGTAAATAAAAAGTTTTTTTATGAAGTCGAACTCACGCCAACATCCTGTCCACCTCCGCCCGCTGCTCCTGCGCCTCCTCCGTGTTCAGGCTCTGCAGCTCCTTCAGGATCAGCGGAGTGTCGAAGTCGTCTCCGTCCTCGGAGCCTTCGTCCCCGGACAACTTGGACTTCCCGTGTCCGTTGGTCAGAGTGTGAAACACGGGTTTCGAGTCGGTGTCTTGCGCGCTCATCTTGGCGCCGCTGGACGGAGAGGGAGACACGGACAGAGCCTCCAGTTTGACCCCGAACTGAGCCTGCGGCGGCTGCTGCTGTGGCTGAGGGCCCAGGTTGGGGTCCATGTCGTCCAGGGCCTGGATCAGAACTTCTCTGCTGAGTCCAGAGTCCAGCAGAGCGCTGAGCATCTCCTGCTGCAGGGACGTCAGTTTGGACACCATGGTGAAGAACATGAAAAAAATGAAGACGCGGAGAGTTTTTCTTTACTCAGACATTTAACCACTATCCTCCTCCTGCTCCTTCTGCTGCTGCTGCTGCTCTGCCTGAGGGTGAAGCTGATTCTCATCCATGATCATTTCTACATGTACGACATGCTAATACGGGGGCGGGGTCTATGCAAATGAGACAGAAGTTGGGGACAGAAAAAAAGGGACAGAGTTTTTACTGCTGCTGTTATCAGCACTAACCTGCATGGACTTTAGAACCGGCCCTGCGCGCGTGCGCTTGTGCGTTCACATCTACTCTACTCCCGGTCTGACTGTGAGGGGAAAAAAAGAAAAACAAGACTTTAAATCCAACAACTGATGCAACTCTGTATCAATGATTTTATTTTGAAAAAAAACTTGTTTTAATGTTTTATTTCCTTGTATTTTTACTGAGAAAAAAATCTGTGCACTTTTGACACTTCCTACCTCTGTTGACTGAATAAAGTGGAAAATATTTAAATTATTTAAAATAAAGAATTCATTCATTAATTCATCTTCATCCTCTTATCTGTTACCAGGTCTAAGGGACAGTCTCCACGGCTGCCACCTAAATCACACTGCTCTTTACTGTGAGCCTTTATGTGGCAGGTGAATTAAAAGAATTAAATAAAAACACCTACATTTTTTGTATAAATTTAGGAACAAGCTGTCCCCAATCCCTGGTCTCTTCCAGACCTTCCATAGATGGACCTTCTCTTATTCTTGGTTTTTATTCCAGATCCAACTCCAACTCCACAGAGTTAAAATCCAACAACTGATGTAACTCTGTATTAATGATTTTATTTTGAAAAAAAAACTTTTTTAGTCTCCACGTCTACCACCTAAATCACACTGCTCTTTACTGTGAGCCTTTATGTGGCAGGTGGATCAAAAGAAATAAATAAAAAATAGTCTAAATTTAGGACCAAGCTGTCCCCAATCCCTGGTCTCTTCCAGAACTTCCATAGCTGGACCTTCTCTTATTCTTGGTTTTTATTCCAGGTCCAACGCCACCTTCCTTCACTGACTTGAACCCAGTC
The DNA here is from genome assembly GCA_016785265.1 of Paraplagusia blochii. Taxonomy (NCBI): domain Eukaryota; kingdom Metazoa; phylum Chordata; class Actinopteri; order Pleuronectiformes; family Cynoglossidae; genus Paraplagusia; species Paraplagusia blochii. The sequence continues at coordinate 234,173 of JAFBJS010007176.1, forward strand.
CTTCTGGATCAGAAACATTCTTGTCTCAAATATAGTTTATTTTTTAATTCATTGCTTCCATCTAACCACCCTGGAGGCTCAGTCTGAGTTTTTCTTCTTGTTCACTTGCTGACGCTCCCTGCTGTGAACTGATTGTTTCTAATGAGATTTGGGCTTTTCATTAAACCTATACAAAAACTACCATTAACAGCTCATTAACAACAGACACTGTACAATGATGTTGTCATCAGGGAGTTAACAACAACAACAACAACAACAACAACAACAACAACACACTTTTTAAAGCTTTTTTTACATTGATATGTGATGTAACAATAACACTATATTATTTTAAACACACAAACCGTTGAAGACCTGACTGTGGAATCTTGACTCTAAAGTCAAACTGTCCTCAAGCTTCCATCACGTCCAGGACGACCTTCCTCGACCCTCACCTGACCCAGTGACACAATAAAAAAGCGTCGTCAACTTTAATCTTTTAACGACTCAAACACAAACACTTTTATCTGATTTGACTCTTTTACAGAAAATAATAGAACCATCAGGTTTCAGTTCAGACAGGAGTTAAACAAACCACAGGTTAATCTGTGAGGACACTAAAGACTGACCCGGAATAAAAACCAAGGATCAATTCATCCACTTGTTCTTGAAGGACGTCATTGACGCCTCAGTTCAGTTCACCACAGGTGAAGATCAGCAGGAGTTCATCTGAGGAGACCTGGTTCTGACCTAGACGTCATGTCTGATGTAAATATTGACTTATGATGATTTACATCATGTGATCTCATATCTCAGTTACTCATGGATAAATTATGATCTGCTTTTTTGTGACTTTTTTCTTAATTTTCTTGATTTTAATGCCTGCTACCATCACATTAGGGTTGTACAAATATAATGATAACAACAAAAATAGCTCATAAGAGATAAATTAAAGAGCTGATATCAACCCTTTTCCAATGTCTTGATCAGACCTGGGCAAACTAAGGCCCGGAGGCCGGATGCAGCCCGTTTGGCGTTATAATCTGGCCCGGCAAAACTTGTCTAAATTATACTTTTAATGTATATTATCGTTATTCGTCTACCTTTTCCCCAATAGATAGCCTCAAAGACGCTAATAGCATTTTAGAATTTAGCCTTTATTCAATACTTTACTCCTAATTTATCTTAGTTCCGGCAAATACTCAATCTTGATCGTGACCTGGCCCTTTGACTCAATTTTCAGTAGCACCTGTGACCCACGAGTCAAAATAATTGCCCAGACCTGAGCTTGATAGTCATCAAAATCACTTTAGTTCTTAGACCAATTGCTATGACATTGTACTGACAAGAACAATGCTTTTAGACATTCACTGTTGTATTGTTGGCAATGTTGGCCGAGTAGTTAAGGACGCAGACTTCAGGTTTGAATCCACCAGCCGCCAGATTGCCTCTGAGCAAGCACCACCATCCTGACCCACCTAAATTCTTGTGTGCTCACCACCCACAGGAAGGATCACAGTATGGTGCAGTGCGATTTGGGTGGCGCCAGCTGCACCTGCCAACCAGCAAGCAGATGAAGCAGAAGAATTAATGTTTTTCTTGTTCAATGTATTCTTCAGGTAATATACCTTTGGTGGTACCTTAGGTTGAAGAAGGAGATCTTAGACTTCACCACTGAGCTGCTCTGATTATAGCACCGTCTCGGGTCATATAACTTTCAGAGGGCTCACCACCCACAGGAAGGATTTGGGTGGCAGTCGTGGAGACTGCTGCCCCTGAGATCTAGATGAATGAATGGTATCAGGCCCTAAAATGAACAAAAAAGGGTTTTTTTCACTTTCATTTTCTTTCAGAGTTCTGTCAGACAAAGGTACAGTCTGTAAAGAGAGCTGACTTTCTCTAACGGACCTATATCAGAACTTTATTCAATGGTTTTTCCGGCTCTGGCAAAATCCAAACCCAGCTCAGCTCATTGATCCTGATCTCATCTGAGGACTCTTTTTTTAGTTATTTACTTTTTGTTGTTTTCTCTTTTGTTCAAAATTGAGAATGAGCTGACTGTGAGTGGAGGCAGCAGAGCCCTGTTGTGTAATTGTGGGTCAGTCTCTGTGGGATGTTTGTTCTTCCCTCCTGAGTCACAATGTCCAAGCTCTGGTTCTGCAGCAGCCGTTAATGTGAGCGGTGCGTGCTGCTGCATTCATCAGCTGCAGGTTAATGGCTGAGGAAGTGAAGCAGAAAATGGACTGTGGACATGGAGTCAGTCAGAGGAACAGTCAGAAAATCAGTCAGAAAATCAGTCAAACAATGAATTTTGGATTAAACTTTCCGGGTCTGAGGATTTAAGGAGGTTTCTCCTGCTGTGACATCAGAGTAGGAGGAGGTGAACTGAAGGTGATCCAGCTGAGGGTTCGGATCTGAACCTGGATCAGGTTCCAGGATCTGGTCTGACCCTGAGTGCAAGTGTGGTCCACTGGAACCTGAAGCTCACACAGTCACAGCCTGAAGACTTTTTTTATTCACTTCCCAAATGTCCTGGTGTTTGAACAGAGGAGGTCGTAGAAGGAGGAGGAGAAGATACCAGAGGTCTATAAAGAGTTCTTGAAAAACTCTCATTTTTTTCTGCATTTATTAGGAAATTTTCACCTTCCATGAGTTGTTGGTCCGAAAAAAAAAAGATTTTCACACCGACCTTAAATAACTTCATTGAAGCAATGACCTGTTCTGTTATCCTCCCACATAAAGTGTCTTTAACACAGAAATGGGCAAACTAAGGCCCGGGGTCCAGATGTGGCACGTGTATCTTAATAATATGGCCTTTTAGCCCACTTGCAAATTTTGTAAATAATTTCTATCAATTGAGAAAATCTATGAATTTTGCTCAGGCCAAAGTACGTAGAGGAAATTGCCATTTACACAGACGTGGGCAAACTAAGGCCCGGGGGCCAGATGTAGTTCATCTGGCTTTATGATCTGGCCTTATAATCCACTTTTCATCCAAATCCAAATAGTCATCCAAATGTATGAAATAATTTCTATCGATTAGCAATTTCTATCAATCAAAAAATTCAGTGATTTTAGCTCAGACCTAAGTCCTGATTGCCTTTTACACACATATGGCCAAACTCAGGCCCGGGGGCCTAATGTAGCACATCTGGCTTTATAATCCGGACTTTTCTCGTCCAATTTTCTTAACTGTTTCTATCAATATACCACCTATTTCACAGATAGATAGATAGACACATTGGACACTTTCTGAAGATGGTTTTGAAAAGGAAGCTAAATGTTAAAAGCATTCTATCATTTTTGTCTTTATGACTTTTACCTGTCATTTGCACTAATTCATACAAACACTGCATCTTTTTACTACTGTATTGTCCCCCCGTCAAATTTTAGGGACCCAGAGTTGCCCGTGGGTCCCAGTTTAAAATCTAACATTTAAATATTTTCCCTGTCACTTTCTTTTGTTTTCTTTTTTTGCAGTGGTGTTAAGCTTTAATCTCGCTGCTCGCCGTTTCTCCTGCTTCAGGTGCAGATGTTGCTCAACTCAGTGTGTGTGAAGTGTAACAGAGATCATGATCCTAGTTCAGCTTCACTGCTCACACTTTCACAACAGGCTCATCCTCTCCACTGCTGCTGGTTTTTAATTTTACGTTAATGGATGAAGGATTTCACATCCAGACGTGTCAAAGTCACATACACACACACACACTGACCACTAAGACAAACACACACACACACACACACACAGGCGTGTGCAGAGACAGACACACACACGCACACTGTATATTTAAAGATAAAGTTGAGGTTTTGATTGATAATCGGCTGCAGCTACAGACTGTGGGTGAGATGATGATAAAGTTCTGAAGTCAGTGAAGAAATTAATGATTTAAGCTCAGACTTAAGTAAATTAAGACTTAAGTAAATTAAGAAAATCAGTGATTTTCTCCATAGACCAGAGACCATAGATGAAGTCACTGATTTTAGAGCATGGACAAAAGTCCATTAAAAGTTCTGTGATTTGGACTTGGACCATAGTTCATGGAAAAACATCAGTGATTTTAGATCTGACAAGATCCTATAAATCCAAAATTAGTTACTTCGAGGGCAACTGGACGTAGTAGGTTTCTTGAAGATGTTTCACCTCTCATTTAAGAGGCTTCTAAAGTTCTAACCTACTTCAGGGGAGTCCTGGTACTTAACCTCAAAGAGATCCCATAAGGAAATCCAGTGATTTTAGTTCAGACCAAAATCCAAAGTGAATATCAATGAATACAGCTAAATCCAAAGTTGAAAGAGAAAATCAGAGATTTTAGTTTATACCACAGTCTATAAGGAAGGTCAGTGATTTAAGCTTGGGCCATTGTCCAAAAAAAATCAGTTACTTTAGTTAATACCAAAGTCCATTAAAATTTCAGTGATTTTAGTTCAGACCAGATCCTGTGAAGAAAATTATTGTTTAGAGCACAGGCAAAAGTCCAATAGAAATGTAGTTTCTAATTCTATTTAAGTTTGGACCATAATCCAAAGGAGAATCAGTGATTTTAGTTCTGACCGAAGTCTATAGAAAAAGTCCCACGTCCCATGTCCATAGAAAAATTACTATTTAAGCTCAAACCACAGCCTACAAAGAAGGTCAGTGATTTTAGCTTTAGAAGAAGAAATCTGTGATTTTAGATCTGACCAAAGTCCATAGAAAAAGTCAGTGATTTCAGCATGGACCACAGTCAAAGGGAGAATGGAGTGATTTTAGTTTAGACCAGATACTGTAAAAAAAAAATCATTGATTTTAGAGCACAGACAAAAGTCCATTTGATTCAGTGATTTAAGTTTGGACCATAGTCCAGAGGAGAATCAGTGATTTTAGTTCTGACCAAAGTTCATAGACAAACTACTTTTTAAGCTCAGTCTATAAAGAAGGTCCGTGATTTTAGCTTGGAGCAAAGTCCAGAGAGAAAATTTCAGTGATTTTTCCCTATGGATCATAGATAAAATCATTGATTTCAGACAAAAGTCTTACACTTAAGTGCAGCTTAACACGGAGAGCAGTATTGATGTTGAATTAAATGTTTTATTGATTTAAATTGCAGGTGTAGAACAATCTTCTTTTAACGAGAGCAACAGGAAATGATTTTATTCGCTGGTTTTCCCTCACCAGTGTAAAAGCCGCCACCCTCTCCGTCCACTCCTCAGACCTGAACTCTGACCTTTAGTTCAACATGGTTTTTATTATTTTTTTCTGAGAGATGCAGTAGCGGCTTTATCTCTTCACTCTCTGTAAACGATTTTATTCCCTTTTTCCTGACAGTTAATGTTTAACTGGAGTTTGAAGAATCAGCACATTTTCTCTTTTCCTCATTCACATATCAATGGACCATGATGTAGAGAAATAAAAGAAAAATACAACTCAGCTCAGGATGACTATAAACCATGTCTGCATTTGTCTAATGACGAAATTAAAGGTGCGTTGCAAAGAATTTATTAAAATTGATGGGGAAATACATAATGTTATAAATAACAACTATTAATTGTTTAAAGGTGTTCCTCAAATTAACGGAAATACATTGAAATGATTGTTTTGTTAGTTGTAGTTTTAGCCAATTCTTTTTTCTATCGTTTACTTTTCTCAGACTTTTGACTTTTTGTCTCCGATACCTCTACCTTTTTCCCTCAAATTGATATATTGAATTTTGCTTATCTTGATATTATAAATACTTGATTGACTGATTAAAGTATTCACATAAACAAAAAGGAACAGGGAACATCCATTACCTTATTACGGTAAATAATGATTTATTTCTGTCAAATCAATGGGAAAAAACAGTGTATTGGTTTATTGGGAGTTTAATATAAACATAAATTGAATACACTGGTGACAGACTGGTCCTTCTACACTCTGTGTGTGTGTGTGTGTGTGTGTGTGTGTGTGCATGAATGCATGAGTGCCTGCGTGAATCTGCAGTTTGTGTGTGTTAGCGCTCGGGTTCATGCAGAAACTTTGTCAGTGATTTATCTCATGAGCAAAGAGAAAAAAAAGTTCACATTCAGTGAACTGTGACCATTTTCCAACATCAGCTTCACGTCTCCTCAGCTGGCAGTTCAGAAAACTGGTCACAGACTTGATCGGTCACAGACCCACTGTGACCCTGTGGCTCTGTCCAGTTTGTCCACTTTCTTCTGGTCTGGTCTGAACTGAGCAGCTTCTGCAGTGTCTACTGTGGTTCTTCTGGTGGCTTCACTTACCGTATATTATTCCCTTGAATTTAACCTTTTATTTTAACCTTTTATTATACGATGTGATCTGTCTGCCTGTCTGTCTGTCCATCTATCTGACTGTCTGTCCCTCAGCTTATCTATCTATCTGTCTATCTATCTATCTATCTATCTATCTATCTATCTATCTATCTATCTATCTATCTATCTATCTATCTATCTATCTATCTATCTATCTGTCTGTCTATCTGTCTATCTAACCATCTGTCTATCTGTCTGTCTGTTCATCTATCTGTCTGTCTATTTATCTATTCATTCATCTATTTATCTATCTGTTTATCCGTGTGTCCATCTTTCTGTCTGTCTGTCTTTCTGTCAATCAATCAATCAAATTTCATTCATATAGCCCACAGAAAAGGAAAATTTACCGAGGGAAAAAAACAATGTATCTGTATTTATACTTATTTTTTCATGCCTCTTAAGACCAAACCCTGATTTCCCTCAAAGACTGAATAATACCTGTCACTCAACAGACATTAAAGATTTCTCAACCATTTCAACTTGAATTAATAGAACAAATCTGGACCTTATCATGAAAACCTAGCCTGTCTGAAACCCTTTAAACCCCACTTTGACTTTTCTATATTCAGTTCAGTTTCAGCCTTACTCAGGGTAAGGACCGGTGAAGACTCCTCTGAGTCTTTTTACGACTGCGTGGCTCGAAATCACATGCCTGTGGAATCTGATCGGAGAATCAGGTGAAGCCTGTACTGCAGGTGTTACCTTCAGTCCTCACATAAATCTCCCAAGAACTGTTCAGAGCGGAGTGTGTTTGAGTCAGGTTGTGTTTTCATTGAAAGGCTCCATTGCGGAGGAGCTTTTATAAATGCAGTCCTTGTGATAAGCTGATTACCTTATCCTTGACGGCAGCAACGTTTGAGGCCGTAAAGATCGGGATTATGAGGTGACGGATCATAAAGGGTTTGGCTTCAGATAAGAAGGTTTGAGACTTTAAACAACAGCGAGAAGGTTTTTAGTTCTGCTGATAATCAGGTCAAACAAACTTCACTCCACTCCGTTAACCACCTGAACCACCGTCTTTAAATTTATTCACTGTTGTCCCGGAACAAGTGTTCTACCTGCAGAACGGCCGGAGTTTGACATTTTTTGGGTGAATGTCGCAGCAGTGGGTGTCATAAAAACTCTGCCGCCCATGAAAGACTGCGATATCGACCGTTGACCTGCTCCTTACGCTCTCCTGCAGGATGTTTGCTAAGACTGAGATCGAAGTTAGGGCTCATGACACCAACTGATGTTTTTATTGGTAAAAGCTACCTTCAGACATCAGTGTATGTGAAGGTGCAGCATCTGGGTCGCTTTGTGTCTTTCTTACTTTCTTAGAGAAATGAAATTGTAAATGAACAAAATCCCTGTTTTTTTTCTATGGACGCTGATTTGAGCTAAATATATGGACATTTGTGCAAAAACAGTGGTTTTGTGAAATAAGTCAAAATAGTTACAAAGTGACTTTTCTAGCAAAACGATTTCAGTCCAGACCAAATCTCATATAGAAATTAAGAGATTTTTAGCACAGAAAAAAGTCCACAGAGAAATAAAAAAGCTATTTTTGCTCACAAACCTGTAGGAGCAGCTCGCCGCTAAATTGAAATTATACATTTTCTTTTTGGACACTGATCTAAACAGCTAAATCAGTTTTCATCAGTTTTTATGGACTTTAGTGTGAAGTGGATTTGTGAAATAAATCACCATAGTTGCAAATGTCTGCTCTTTATTCTAGTGATAAATACTATGATAGTTTTAAATTGATCAAAAGTGACATTTCACAAAGTCACAACAAGAACCATAAAACTGTCTTAATGTTCTAATTGCCGTCCCGGGAGTCTCAGTGAAATTCCACCTCTGTAATCTGTCAAATTCCTGGATTAATGAGGCCAGTGGTACAGTTCAGGAGTGTAGCCACACCTGAGTGAAACTCGTGTACTTCCTGGATTGCAATGCAACGCCTGGTGGCTGCAGTCCATTCAGAGGAAACCACTAGAACAAACTGCACTGAGGTGCAGCTAAGCAGACCGGGCAGCCACATTTATGAAGCAAATCACCTCTGAGTGTCCAGCAGCAAGGACAAAGGGTAGACTGTGTTTATGCAAAGTCTCCAACAAACAGCTATAGGAACCTCAAACACAACAATTTAGTCATTATTCTTCCTTTGAGTTCTTGGGAATACAATATTAAAGTAATATTATTTGCTTAATAAAACATGTTTTATTTTTAAATTTAATTTTAATTATTACGCTGTAGTGTCGGAACCTTTGTGTGGTGTCTCCTTGTTTCCGGTACTCCAGGGAAGTGACACGGGTTCTCTATTTCCTGTGTGGAGGCCAATGGGCTAAAGTTTTGGGGGGGTTTCTCTCTTATCCAGGTTAGTAAACGGACACGTCGTCAACACAACATAATACACATAATACAAGTCAAACTAAAGTGTGTCCTTCTCAAAAGTATTTTTCTAGAAAACTGGCGTCGCGTTTTATCTTTACCGGAAATACTTCGTATCACCGATTTCAAGAGGCGGGAAGAATTGAAACTTCAGTAGTTTGTGCTAAAGGTGTTTGACAATGAACTTTTTAGTGGCATTTTTATATTAAAATTATGTTTTTTTTAATTTGTGCCTCCATTTTATCCCCTAATCTAGACATTAAGGACATTTATACTGAATTTGCATCCATTTTATTGCTCTGTAGTTACAATCTTTATCATTTCCCCACAGGTTTTACAAAATCCTTCTACATTACCAAAGATTTCCGCTGTTTTAACTAATTTTTGCTGCCCATGAACTCAGTGGTTAAGGAACCAGACTCAACAAGAAAATAAAGCCAGTGTTGCCCTCTGCTGGCTGTAACAATAACTACACGTCTTTAAACAGCTCCAGAACATCTTCCTACATCCGGCGATAAAACATAAACAATACCCAACTTTATACGCAATACTGACTACGATTTCATAATTTATATACTAATCCATGACTATCGATCGATATAATCATCGACCTATCTTAAATTTTTATGAAACAACAGATAAGTTGTAAATTTTACTCGTGCTGAAGTGCCTGCCTTGTCCCACCAAAACAACGTCAGCTTATAATTTAGATTTCTATCATTTCTATTCTTAATTTTATTCTTAGTATCGATCACTTTATTCTCACAACTTGACATAAATAACAATATGTTTGTTTTGCCTCCCTTTTTGACCAGCAACCACATTAACAGAAAAGGTTATTTATTGCCAAATTTCAAGTTATTTGTCTGTGTTATTTTTAATTTTAATTGTATTAATATTTTTTTTATTTTTAAACTCCAAATCAAAGCTCAATTAAAAAACTTAATATACAGGAAGACATTTCATATCAGAAATCACCGACACTGCAAATTCACTGCTAGATTGTAGAAATAACATTTTCAGTAATTGAAGAGTATTGAATGTGAGCTGACAATTCAGTGCAAACGTATCAATATCTGCAAGAAAACGTTTCATTTCCTTTCAAAATAAAAGACTCAGCCAATGGACTGAATAAGTGACTAATGCTCAAGCCTTAGCTGTTTCTACTGGTTCAGGTGTGCAGTGTCATTGTCGCCTTAAGAATAACTACCATTAACTTCACCATCTTCATTACTGGTGTAACTTCAAATGTGTCTGAAGACAAAATCATTGTATCCTCTGAAACATTTCTGATTGTTTTCTATTTTTACAGTTGCTGAATTAGGATGGGTGCCAACAGTGAAGCACTTCCTGCTGCCTGGTTTGGTCACAGTCTAAGATGAGGTAGGACGATGAAGCACGCTTCTTCTTCTTCTTCTCATTTCAGCCTGTTTCTTTTTTCCTGGGTTGCCACAACAAATCATTGATTTCCATCTCCCCCTGTCCTCTGTATCTTCTACTCTTACTCCAACTACCTCCATGTCCTCCCTCAATGCACCCACCAATCTCCTTTTTGTCTCCTACCTGGTAGCTCCATCTCTAGGATCATTTGTCTACCAATATGGGTCGATGAAGCACACACACAACTAAAACACAGAGCACATGCCGTTAAAACTATGTGCCAGAATACTGGTCTTATTTGATAGAACAAAAGATGAGACTCATTAACTGTGAAGACCGCGTTGGATTGATGCTTGCTTTCAGTTAAAGCTCTTTTACGCTGAAAGAACAACCGGAAATACATCATCGCCCAGCTGTGTCTAACGGACGTCAGAACAGCTTCACAAAAATTCCTCACTCCTCCGGAGCCGCTGTTTGTGTGCGTGTGCGTGTGCGCGAAACCGCGGCTGTGGCGGCTCCTGCTGTGGAGCAGAACTATCCGGACCACATGGACCAGAACCAGGAACCGGGCTCACATGCAGCTTTAGACCCAGCAGCAGCAGAATCCTTCTCCTCCTCCTCCTGCCGCAGATTCACCAAAAACCTTCTGAAACCTGGAACCGCAGCCGAGGTCCGACGCACGGCCCTGAGCTCAGTCCGACTGTCCTCACTGACGGTGAGTCCAGATCCGAGACCTGGACATGGATCTGTTCAGGGTCTGGGTCTCTTTGAGGGAGGCTGGAGATGGAGGACAGAGACGCTGCAGCTGTTAGTCTCCATCTCCAGCTCCATCTTTACGATCTCTGCAGAAATGACATTCACGTTCATCTGTGCGCGCGCGCGTGTGGCTGCAGGACACTTCGCTGTCTTCCATGTCTACATTTGTGGTCGTTCCTGGGTTACAGATGACAAATATGATGAGAAAACTAAATGTCTCACAAAGCTCCTGAGGGCAGGGTGGTGGAGATGATCAGCTGCTGCTGTAGAGGGTGGAGCAGACAGGTAGGTCTCATCCTGAGCAGAAGAGGGAGAAAGACTTGGTGTCAGCGGGGGGTTGGGGACACCAAAGGAGTGGAGGCTGGAGCGTTGTAGGAGAGGAAGTTGAGGGCAGTTGATGGAGGTGCTGAGGAGACTCCAGAGGGACAGAAGAAGTTCCAGGCCAGTTAAAGAACTGCGAAGTCAGGCTTGGTGGAGACAAGAACTCTGATCAAGACTTGTACCATATGTGTGTGTGTGTGTGTGTGTGTGTGTGTGTGTGTGTGTGTGTGGGTAGGATCGACCTTAGTCTGCAAGCTATGCAGAGCTTAAATTGCCATAGTAACCAGGCTGCGTTAGCTTTGTACTGCTTTAGGTACTTCAGAGTAAGTTAAGGTAGCATATGCAACATCCTTATCTTGGGTTTGTAGTATTCCCCCTAGTGTTGTGATGATGTTGTAGCTTTTGATCAGACGTGAACTTTTCCCTTAACTTTGATTTCAACCACTTCATCTTTGATGAACCTCAGAAATAATGACAGCCAGAGCAGATAAATCTTTCTTTCTAACCCTAACCTCCTTAAATTTGGTCCTGTGTCCTATGTGCTTCATACTTAGTCCTTTATAATAGGTCCTTAGGTACTTCATCCTAAATTCTTTCTCAATAAGTCCCTCATACAAGGTCCTTCATTCTACATTCTTCAGTCCTTCATGAATAAATCCTTCTTGTCAGGTTCTTCATCCCAAGTTGTTCACCCTCAGTCCTTCAAACTAAGTCCTTTATCCTAAGTTCTTTCTCAATAAGTCCCTCATACTAGGTCCTTTATCCTAAGTCATTCATACTACCGTCTTAGGTCCTTCATCCTAGGTTGTTCATCCTTAATTCTTTATCCTGAGTCCTTCATTCTAAGTCCTTCAAACTAAGTCCTTCATCCTAAGTCCTTTTTTGTCCAATATCTTCATTGGAGTGAAGGGAGGTTCTGTTTGTGTTATGTCAGTGTTGGTGTGGGGGGTCACGTGACCTGAGGGCGGGGGACACAGAGACAGGCTTCATTCATGGTCCTTTTACAATGGAATCATTCCACTTTTCTCTTTAGTGAACAGAACGTGCTGTGTTTGTTCTCAGTCCGATGATGAAAACCGCTCCAGTGTTGGACTCTGGGTGAACAGTACCATCGCTCAACCATCACTGACACAGATTTCCTCCAAGGGATTGGGTTTAGGAGAGTTCACTCTCTACTCTAAGAATAGAGCTGTATGAGAAAGACTGTTGTGTCTGTGCCTCCCTCTACATTCCTCTGTGTGTGTGTGTGTGTGTGTGTGTGTGTGTGTGTGTGTGTGTGTGTGTGTGTGTTTGGAGCCATTAAGAACAAAATGACAGGATGTTGTTAAAATGAATCACAGATGTTTCTGTTTGCTCTCATTAACATAAACACACAACAGTCTGATGATATCAGTCTGATTTACATCAGTCTGGAACCAATTGATGGAACCAGTTTTGTAAACTCAGATTAAAGATGGCTGCTGGGAGTCGCACCAGTGCATCAGTCTCCACTGGTTCGTGTACATTCTCTGATTCCCGTAATCCTCAGCTCATCTTTCTCTTTTCCGTTGTCAGTGAAAACCTTACTGTTCTAAATCACTTTCACACATGTGCCCCTTCCTGCAGCTCCTCTCTTCCTGTGCGTGTTTTCTTTTTCTGTGTTACAGCGATTTTGAAGTGAACATGTGGAAAACATTAACTCTACAAATTATTACTGCCCCCTGCAGTTCAACTCATGTCAGGCCCAGACCCGAGACGTTTTTAAATATATAAATTTAAATATATAGATTTAACTGTTAAAAGTTTGTTGGTCTTTCTTTTTTGGGTTTGTTTTATTACACTCACTCACTGAGACACTTAGTCATGCAGGTGCATAAACACACTGACAGGGTTGTTGTTGTTGTCGACATCCTCAGTTCTCCTCTTCATTGAACACTGACGTTTCTGAATTTTGACTTTAAAAGAACCAATGACCAATGCCATGGCCTCTCATCACTTCATTAACTTAACTAAAACAAGAAGATAAAATAGTTTCATATTAGATGCAGAATTTATCAAGAAAATTATGTGTTCTGATTGTGGAAACTCTCTGCAAGTGTCCAACATAACCAGCAGGGGTCAGACTGTGGTCACGAGACAAAGCAGGTGTGTACAGTAGAATTAAAATCCAGATTATAATCCTGAAACAGAGCATGCAGAAATATGACAAAAATAAAACTCAGAATATTTAATTAATCTCAGTGATGTTCAATTGACCAGACATTCTGTGTTCAATGATTGGTGCAGTTTAGGGTGCAAAAATATATAATAGACTCAGATATTATACTGTAATAATGGTCCAATAAGACAGAGGTTGTCTGTGGTCTATTGATTGTGTGTGTGCTCTTGCACCTGCTGTGCATTTTATTTGAGTGTGTTATTTCTGCACAGCATTTTAATGTCAACCGTGTAGGTGGAGGGAAGAGCCCGTGTCTCAGACCCGGACACACACTGTACAATATAATGACCCTGGTCGTGACTTAAAGATGTTGCCATGGTAACCTACAGTAGGAGAGATCTTTCAGATAAATGCTTGAGTTGTCATGACAACCAAAAATAGAGAGGAGAGCAGAATACTAGTTATTGTCGTTGTAGGGAGACGACATGCATCAGGTGAGCAGATAAGAAGCCTTTATGTAGATAGAAGATGGAATAGAGTACGGTCAGGATGGAACAACTGGAGAAAAGCTAACCAGCCACTAGGGGGACACAAGCCAGTGTTTTTTTAGTGCTAGTCCCAAGCCCATATAAATGGGTAGGTTTGTGTCAGGAAGGGTATTCGACGTAAAACTTTGGCCAAATAAAAGATGCAAGAAAACAAAATGTGATAGAAGAGAGTCAGCTAAGGTGAAGGAAAAAGGTTTGCAGGACAGTTGTGAGACCAGCCATGATGGATTGTATAAGAGACAGCTCTCTACTCTAAGAATAGAGCTGTATGAGAAAGACTGTTGTGTCTGTGCCTCCCTCTACATTCCTCTGTGTGTGTGTGTGTGTGTGTGTGTGTGTGTGTGTGTGTGTGTGTGTGTGTGTGTGTGTGTGTGTGTGTGTGTGTGCGTGTGTGTGTTTGGACGACAATCCACTGCACCACTGCACCACTGCACCGCCACATCAATAATGTAAACAACATCTGGAGGGATCTGTGGTCTACAGGACGGTGGAGAGACCAGCCATGATGGATGGATCAGAGACACTAGGAATAGACAGAGGAGTTAAAGATCCTGAGATTCTCTTTAGAAGAGACAAGGATGGACAGGATCAGGAATGAGGTGATTAGAGGGACAACACAGACAGGAAGGTTTGGAGAAAAAGCTGAGATGGTTTGGACATGTTCAGAGGAGGGACAGTGGATACATTGGTAAAAGAATGATCCTAGAGATGGAGCTACAAGGTAGGAGATAAAGAGGAAATTGATTGATGCAGTGAGGGAGGACATGGAGGTAGTTGGAGTTAGAGTTGAGGACACAGAGGACAGGGTGAGATGGAAATTGTTGACTCATTGTGGCAACCCCTGAAAAAAGGGACAAATCAAAAGGAAAAGAAGATGAACAAGGGTATTTGTCAGAAGAAGAACTGACTGATCCTCATCTGGACTCCAGGATCAGCTCAGATCTGCTGCTCTGGTGCTGTTTTGCTGCACATGTTTACTGGTTCAAACCAGTAGTAAATCAATGATGTACTGTTTGTTGATCGTTGTTATTGTGTGTTGTTGTGTTCAGTCAGACGGATAGAACACACAAACACACTCAACCATGACTTCACAGTCAGTTTGTTAGGATGCAGTGAATCCATTCTTCAGTCATTTTCAGCTTCTGCTTTAGCTCTAATATGTTGACTGCACACACATAAGACTGGGGATTCAGTGGAACAGACAGTGAGCAGTGATCATAGACACTGTGGGGGTGTGTGACAGTCGCATCACACTGTTGGACTGGACTCTGTGTGTGTGTGTCGGAAGGAGGGGCCGGCAGTGAAGAGAGGGAGCCATGTAGAGCTGCCTCAGCTGCTGGTCAGCAATACAGCAGCAGCAGTAACAGCAGCCACAGCAGCAGCAACAGCGCCTACGGCAATAGCAGTAACAACAGCAACTCCAGCAGCAGTAACAACTACAGCCGCTTCAGCAGCAGTAATAAATGCAACTACAGCAGCAGTGACAGCAGCAACTACAGCAGCAGCAGTGATTTCTGCAAGTACAACAGCAGTTGTGACAGCTGCAACTACAGCAGCAGCAACACGGCTTGGACTGAAGACACAGAAATGAAAAGACACTGAGTCACAGACTTGGGAACGAGGAGAATCAGACAAAGACACCGTGAGACATTGATGGTGAACCTGAACCAAGCACCTGGCAGGAAGCGGCTCTTTGGTAGACAAAAAGTTGTCCTCATCCCCAGCCAAAGCAAAGGCAGGGGATTATGGGATGTTCTCCTAGTGCTGCTCTGTATCTGCGCCCAGTGGGTGGACTTCAATGCAGTCACATGTGTCCATGGCAAGAAGTGAGGCCACAGGAGGAAGCTGTACCTGCCTTACAGAGTTTCACCGTAACTTCTACCTCCTGTTTGTCCATCGTTGTCATGGTAACTTAACATATGAGTGTGCATGATGCTGAGACAACACAGTTTTTTATAGTAGTAGTGTCAAAGCTATTTCCTACATTTTTTTATTCTTACTGGTACCGCTTCACTAATTTTAGAGTCTGCACGTTGTCGTTTTTAACACTCACCAGCAGAGGGCCACATTTGTTGTTTAATCTAGTTGTTTCATTTGGAAACAGTGCGAAAAAACAAGTTAATCTGCCAGCAACACCAATGGCATTAGCAAAAGGATAGTTGTAATTCTATATCAGTGGCAACAATATCAGCAGTTAGCCACCTTAGTTAGCAGTTAGCAAAAGGTGGCTAACCACCAAGTGGTGTTGCTCTAAACCAGAGATGTCAAACACATTTTTATCAGCGGGCCACATCGACAACACAGTTTCCTAGAAGGGCTGGTTGTAAATAGAAAACTGTATCCATATACCGAATGATTTTGCGGGCCGAATTTGGCCCGCCGGCCTTGACTTTGACACATATGCTCTAAACAATGCTAGCTAAAGCACATTTTCTAACGTAATCCATTGGAGGGAAAAGTTAGCAATATGCAACAGCTGCAGAACTTAAATCTTACTGTATATCTGTCCTCATAAAAGACAACAAATAGGAATCAAATAGGTCAATGGGTTGTTTTTGACTGTAAGGCTGGAGCACAAACCACTCATAGTAGGTAGAGCAAAGTAGTCAGATTGGAAGATGGAGATCTTTGTGGGAACGGTGGTGAAACACAGCCATTGTAAAAGTGACTTCTTTCAGTGTCTCTGTTTTCAGTTGAGGTTTAATGTGATTGATAAAAGAGGCTGAGATGTTTCCATTCACAGCTGGGAGGAAGTTGGACATGAGGAGTCCAGTTTCTGTGGGAAAAATCCTGTTCCCTTTGAAGAGGAAAAGGAAACTAATCTTTATAGACACGTAGGAATGAAAAACTACTTTACTCCTCCCTGATGTTTTCTTTTGTTTTGTTTAGGTTTTGGTTTTGTCCAGGAGGGTTTTTCAGTGCGTGTACTGAGCAGCTCTGGCCTTGTTTCAATTTCGTTCTCCGGTTTCTGTGTAACGAGTGGAAAAATGTCTTGGCAGAAACAGAGTTTTATTCTCACTGTCCTTACTTCCCTCCATAAACCTGGTGTCTGCTCTGTCTGCTGTGTTCAATCTGGATTCATGGTCCTTTAAGAACACATTTGTTCTGCGGAATATTTTTGTTTTCTTGCTGCAAAACACCTTAATCACTGTCTCATTAGTCAGTCTGGAGTTCAGGACTTTTTATAGGTGCTGTGGGTTTAAAAATCAACATGAATCTCTCAATAAAAGCTAATCATTTAAATATGTATTATAATATAGTTTTATATTTATTTTAGGTGAATTTTTAACAGAAATACTTGTTGACAGCACTTTAGACTAGAGCAGGTACGGGCAAACTAAGGCCCAGGGGCCGGATGTGGCCCACTAGGCTTTTTAATGCGGCCCGTCATCCTAGTCCAAATTCAATAATTTTTTTATACTGTCATTATACCTCTGCCTTTTCTATGCAATGCATGTGTTTCCCCAGTAGATAACATCATAGAGGTTATTAAAAATATGGCATTTTAGGTTTTATACATGACATTCATGCAATTAATCTTAGTTCAAATGAATATTCCGTCTTTTTGCTCTTCACTCCGCCCCTGTGTCCAATTTTAGGACCAATTGTGGCCGGTAAGTCAAAACGTTTGGACGCCTGGGTCATACGCGTAGCCACGGGTGGGCCAGTCAGTCAGGCCCACCCAATCCAATGAGAGGGCTGATAAAACTTGGCTATAGTACTTTGGGGTTGGCCCACCCTAATTTTTTCAGGGCCCACCCATTTTAAGGGGTCTGGCCACACCCCTGGCCTGGGTTAGAGTCACTTGTGTCATTGTTCTGTAACTCGCCTCCTGGAAAAGATCGAATCCTTGTTAGGTTGGTTGGCTTCTTCCATTGGATTCATCACTCGCAGGAAGAGGCTGTTGAGGTGTGATATGGGTGGCATTTTTGGAAACTGTTGCCCTGGTAGTGGATAAGTGGACAACAAAGATGGATAGATGGTTTGGTATTCTATGTTGAGATGTATTAATATTACATGAAACAAATATAAACTGCAGCGATGAACAGGAAGTGAATCCTATGGTTTGGTTCTGTCTGACCTTAAAGGGGGATTTTGTGTATCTGTGCAGGTGTGTTCACCCACGCAACAAAGAAAATTTATGTTGGGCTTTTTCAGACTTATAATGGTTGATCAGGGTTGGATGTTTTTTTTGAATAATAAATAGTGAGTGATATACGTGTGTGTGTGTGTGTGTGTGAGGGGCATACGTCCACTTCCTTTTTTGTCACCTAACTAGTTTCTGCTTTGTAATCCACACACGCCACATATCTACGTATTTGTTTCTATTTAGGAGGGTGAACGGGGAGGGTGGGTTCATACGTCCACTTCCTCTGTGACACCTAACTAATTTCTTCCTCACACACACGTGTCTGTCTGTGTGTGTGTGCGCGGTGTGTTTCCTTTAGTTCTCGTTCTCGACAAACGAATGACTTTCAGTCCAATGATGGCAGCTTGAGTCTAAGCTTTAGTCGACAACCATGAGTTTCAGGAGTAAAATCACCTTCAGAAGGAAAATCAAAGGAAAAAGAGGTCGCTCAGATTTCAGCCGCTTGAGTGTCGTACGTATTTCTGACAATTTACAGATTGATTCTCTGAAATTTTGTCTCTCTTCTCCTTTTCTGACTGTAGACTAGAACACTGTAGACCAGTCATGACAAGAGTTATCTGTAGACTAGAGCAGACAAGACCACAGCGCTGTAGACCAGTCGAGAACAGAGTGGTTGTAGATTAAACTAGGATAGATCTGAACACTTTAGACCAATGGTCCCCAACCATTGGGCCGGGAACCGGTACCGGTCCTAGGGCCGCAGAGAAATAATGTTTCTGTTTGGCCCAATCTGGCTATTACTTAAACTTGATCCATACCCATATCAACAAAATAACTTATTTTACTTAGATAAGTTTACTTAAATATTTCTTAGTTTTCACAAAGAAACGTTTTTTTAGTGAAAACGGCAACAATAAAATCAAAATGACGCAGAGTCATTGATACAAGATTCTAACTTTTTATACCGGTCTGGTAGCAGAAAGTTATAGGCTGTGTGCTCTTGAGAAATTCTTGATGTGTCCATGCACAGTTAATTTGGGTAGGAAGGTTTTATAGGTAGGAAAATATTTCAGAAACACAGAAAATTTTATTTCATTAAGGGGTATTTATCTGCAACAACTTAACGACCGGTCCGTGAAAATAGTGAGACATTTAACCGGTCCACGGCGCAAAAAAAGGATGGGGAACACTGCTTTCAGTATTATTCAAGACACGAGTGACCTAACAAGACCAGACCAGAACAGTGTACATGTTTAGATCAGTAGTTGGGTGTTCTGTAGAACATACCAGACTCGAACACTGTAGACAAGACCAAAACATCTCAGGATGTTGGGGACATTTTATAATCTTGTATCAAACAATTGTCATTACTGCAGGATTTGACTGTAGGTTTGTTTCACTTTGAACTGTCAGACTCTGAGCTACTTGTGTGTTGGCTTCCTGTTTTCCTGGCCACAAACCACTTATGTTCCTCTGCTCTGCTGCCTCTGCACGGTCTGTCAAAGAGCTGCTCAGCCTCGCTCTTTTATACAGGACTGGAACTGAATCAAATGGCGTAATTCTTCATGTCCTTTACTGCGTGATAAATGTTGAACACCGTCATCTTCCAGTTTTGCAGCTCAGAGAGTCCAAACTGACTGAGGTTGAAGCTTCATGAACCATGTCAGCAGTTTGAGCTACAGTTGCTGATCTGGTGGGCCAGACCACTCCACTTTTGCTGACCAAATGCATCTACACCCTTTGGCGATTCATGACACCAATGCTGTTTTTCTCTTTTTCTTCCTTGGACCATTTTGATTCCATTTTTATCAGCTTTGACTCTTGTTAAACTTCCTCAAACCATAACTCTCACAGTCCTTTTTGTTCCATCATTTCACACACTTGACCTAGTCTGAGGTGGCTCTCATAACTGTGTGCATGTTGGCTGTGGACCTGAGGATCTGTGTTTGTGTCCTACTGCAGCAGGAGAAGCCTAAACTGATTGATCCTCTGGACTATGAGGCCGTGATTGCTGAGCTGACGGACGACCTGAAGGATGATCCTCTCAGCGATCTACTACTATTCCCTGTCGATGACTTTACTGTGAGTCTTTTTTCTCTGGTATTGACTGCTCTGTACTGACAGGTGATTTTTTTGGATAAGATCACTGTTCTTTCTTCCAGGCTTTTTCACTTCCCCAAGAGAGGCGAAGCCTGAGGTCCACAGTCCCTGAAGGGGCAGACTTGCAGTCAGACTGTCTGCTGGTCAGACAGGTCAGCGTGAACTCAAATAAATAAAAACAGAATACAACTGTAATCCTGTTGATAGTTCTAATCCCTTAATCTTCTGTGTCCAGGCCTGTCGGTTCTACAACTCTGACCTGCACCTGGTTGAGTTCAAATATGATGAATATGCTGGAGATTATCGACTACTGCCACGGTAATGAAAAGGATTTTTTTCACATTTTTCAACCCTTTGGTGATTGTTTTCTCTCTGATTTAAATGAACACAAGATTTTTTTTTCTTGGTCCGGGAAGAACCCACACAGACAGGCAAACATTTACTTTGCCACACAAGACCTCATTGAAAAAAAAAACAGAGATTATAGCTCAGAGAAACAGTGATTGTTGTGTTATGCGTTATTTTGTAGCCTCTGTGACATGTCAAGTTGACCACAAGAGGCAGCATTGGGCAAGCAGTACTAGTGTCTGTTGACTAAAAATGACTGATTTTACTTGTTAGCAAAAATCAGACCTAAAACAGTGTATGTAAATAACTGTTTGTGATGGTTTGAAGATTAAAGCAAGATGGAAGGTATTAAAAAATTAAGGAAAACAGCACAAAGCGATTGATCAGCCAATCAGTTAGTCCATCCTAAAAACATGGCATCTTTCCATTGTTTTTGTACTGACTCCATAATATATTTTCCTTTTTGTTTATCTGTTTGACTGTGTCTTTGTGTTTGCCCCTCCCCTGCAGAAAACAGTTTAAAGCAGAGAAGCTTCCATCTCATTCGTTTGAGATCGACTATGAAGACGTGGACAAAGATGAGGTCGGAAAATAGACAAACGCTTTTAGCAGGAAAACATTTTCAGCCGAAAACATCCTGAAACCTGATATTTTAAATCAGTTCATCTCAGAGTTAATCCTGTTAGGATCCACTCTCAGCCTTTACACCATTCATCAGAAAAACAATTTGAAGATGAGCTTCCTTCTCGTTTGTTCAGATCTTCGCTGTTATCTCTATCTTTCACAGGACTCCACGTCTCTGTCTTCATCTAAAGGAGTTGGAGGAGCAGGGGGAGGTGGAGGAAACATGGGTGTGTTCCGCTCTGGTTGGCTCTACAAGGGAAACTTCAACAGCACCGTCAACAACAGCATCACTGTGCGGGTCAGTGTCACCAGTGTCACCTTTATCAGTGGTGCTCACACTTTTTTGTCTTCGTAGCTACTTGACAAATTATCTGGCTCAAGTGATGTACCATTGAAAAGTGTGTGATATATTTATTATGTATGTCTTACTGCACTACACTATGAGCCTTCCTGTGGGTGGTGAGACCACTGAGACCACTCCCTATGGTGTCATCATCGAATCAAGATATGACCGTAGTCGTGGTCCATGACCCAGTCCAACAAAAGTCATTCATTAAATCCATTAGAATCAATAATAACTTTAAAACATAAAGTAAAAATAGATTAATCATTTTTTTGTCTTTCTGTCTTTCTCCCTGCAGTCGTTTAAGAGACGTTTTTTTCAGCTGACACAGCTGACAGACAACTCCTACATTATGAACTTCTACAAAGATGAGAAGATTTCTAAAGAACCCAAAGGCTGCATCTTCCTGGACTCCTGCACTGGAGTGGTCCAGGTCTGAGTCTTCACTTCAGCTCTTTGGTTGTTGTTCTTGTAAATCTGTTTGCTGACATATTCCTCTGTTGTCTCCACTGAAGAACCATCGTCTGAGGAAACATGCCTTTGAGTTGAAGATGAATGAGGTCACCTACTTTGTTTTGGCGGCAGAGACTGAGCAGGACATGGAGGACTGGATTGCCACACTGACCAGGATCCTGCAGATCAGCCCTCCTGAAATTCCTGCACTGGACCGCAAGAGTCTTGACCTGACTGACCACCGACAAGGTTAGGCAGAACCAAAGTTGTTAAGTGTGACCGTAAAGTACTTGTTTTTAAGATAAATATTCTCATTTTATGGTTGAAATAAACACATCTTCCTGCCCCAGTCTTCAACTTCTCCTTGTTCAACACTATTAAAATTAGTCAATTAGAAGTTTAGGTTAGAACCATTGTCCTGGTCTAGGACGGTGCTGGTTTTTGTCCAGCTGATGGGGTGTGTTTCTTCTACAGACCTGATGGACTTGTCGTTGAGTGCTGGCTGTTTGCAGGAGGAGGGCGATACAACGGAGAACGGCATCAACCCAGAATTAGCTAAGGTTGGTGAGGATACCGAGTAGAACTTGACCTTTACATCCACTAGTGAAAGCAGAAAGTTCCTGGTTTCACTGATTCTTTTTTTAAATGTTTGAGATGTTGCCGTTGTCTTTGACCTCCTCTCAGTTCATCTCAGAGACAGACGAAGGAATTCGCTCAGCTCGAAGAGAAGAACGTCTGAATCTGTTCTCTTTAGACCCCGACACACCTGTGAGTCTGAAGACTGCAGTTCTCCAATCGTTGCATTATTGTTTTACCTTCTTGCGCTTGAAATTGATTTAATCTGCATATGTAGGTCCTAGGAAGTCCACATCATCACAATTCCAATGAAAACTCATCCGTGCGTCCATTTGAGGAGAAACTAGGCAGAAGATTTATGGTCAATTGCAAGTCTCTAAATTTCCTGCTGCAGAGCTGCATCAGCGAGAACGAGCTTGGACCAGTGACTAATGTGAGTTTTGAAGAAGTTCTGAGAAGTTCAGCCCAAGTGACACAACACATAAAGTGACAGATTGTTTTAATGTTCTTCTCCAGATTGAGCCCTTCTTTATTTCACTTGCCCTATTCGACGTCCGAGAAGGAAAGAAGGTTTCCGCAGATTTCCACGTAGACCTGAACCACCCTGATGTTCGGCAGATGTTAGGAGGCTGTGATTCAACATCTGGAAACGAGAATGGTCTGGAGTCTACAACTGGAGACTGTCTGAATCTGAGTCCAGATCTTCAAAACTGGCTTTATTTTCCAAAACAGGTCCTGGGGCTCTCAATGTTCTTGAATAAACTTATTAGTGTTAAGGTCAAATGTAAGGTTGAAATTGAGGATTGGTAATGGTCATTGTTTTTAGCCGTGCTGTCAGAGTGACTGATGGGTTCAGGGAAGCAGTGAGGAGGCAGATGATCAGAAGAAAAAGGATGATCATAATTAAACTTCTTCTCTCACAGGCAATATTCTCAGTCACCAACCCACACACTGAGATCCTGATGGTGGCCAGAGTTGAGAAAGTGCTGATGGGAAATATCACTGGTGGGGCAGAACCTTACATCAAGAACACAGACTCTAGTAAAGTATGAAAAATACTTGATGAAGTGATTCGCCCTGATGTAGACCTAAGTCCCATTCCCAGTAGTTCACATCTTGCTGCTGTTCAATCTCTCCTATTGTCACATGTTTGCATCTTAAACAGACTCTTCAGAAGACTGTAAGGTCCAACAAACAGTTTTGCAGTAAACTAGGAAAGTACCGGATGCCCTTTGCGTGGTCTGTCAGGTTAGTTCCAGATCTGGAGACAGAGGAACTCTTCAACACTGCACCAATGTTTTACTACTTTTTCCTTATGTTTTATTCATGTGTCCAGGCTGGTGTTCAAGGACAACAATGGGACTTTGGACCGCGAGTCCCGATTCTCTCCATTATTCAAACAAGAAAGCAACAAGATCTCCACAGAAGACCTGTTGAAGCTGGTCACGGAGTATAGGAGGTACTTTCTCTTTTTTATAGTATACAAATACTAACTTTTGCTGATATCAGATTTTGTCGACATTGTCCACACCCTTTATTTCTGATACCAATATCAACCGATACCAATATCTGCCGTCAATTACCAACATATACGTCTCAAACACCATGTCCAATTCTGGCCAATTTGGTATTGAGCATTGGATTTTCATTATCAGAGGAAAAACTGATAACAATTTAACCAATATTATATTATAAAATAGCACAGTTAAAAATACACAGTGAAAAATATATTATTCATATTATATTGTTGTTGATCAGGGCTGAGAAGACCAGCAAACTGCAGACCATTCCTGGCAGTTTGGACATTGCAGTGGACTATGTTCCCCTAGAACACCCCAGTAAGTTTGTGTTCTTTGCTAAGGATTTTTCTTCGTATGAGTGAACATGTTTTTGTTCTTTGCTGTCGCTCTAACAGTCCGCTCCCCCGCTTGATTCTTCTAGACTGTGTCACATCCTCTTATGTTCTACTAAAACCCTTTGAGGAACTGGACAAACACCCACCAACCATAGAGGTGGAGGAATTTGTGCATGACACCATCAGGTTTTCACACCCACACCGGGTCTACAGAAACCACATCTATGTTTACCCCAAACATCTCAAATACGACAGTCAGAAGAGCTTCGCTAAGGTAAACCGCCTTGAACCAATCAGATCTCAGTCGTGGACTTTTTAGATTTAGATACTCTTTCACGAGTCCCACCTCTCTGAGATCAGTCCTCTGGTCCACAGGCTCGGAACCTGGCAGTCTACGTAGAGTTTCGCAGCTCAGATGAAGAAGGAACTAAACCACTGAAGGTAGAACCAACTGCATAAACAGAGATATTATATTTAGGTTTCTATTTGGGACAATACCCAGAAGACTTCTCCTGCTTTTCTAGTGCATCTATGGGAAAGCAGGAGGTCCAGTCTTCACCACAACAGCCTGCTCTACAGTTCTGTATCACTCACAGAACCCTGACTTTTATGATGAGGTGAGGACTCTTACATAGAACCAGGACCTCAGATCATACTTCAGAGCTTTTCCATTTTAATCTTCTCTGTTTGTCCTCAGGTGAAGATTGAACTTCCTACTCAACTCCACCAGAAGCATCATCTTCTATTTTCCTTCTACCACGTCACCTGTGACATCAATGCTAAGACCAACTCTAAAAGGAAAGAAGCTCTGGAGACACCAGGTGAGTTGAGGTCTGCACTAGAACGACAGGCTTCTCCTTCTGTGCTTCATTCTTCTTTCTGTTTTTTTTTTTGTAGTTGGTTTTTCTTGGCTGCCCCTCCTGAAAGATGAACGTTTGTGGTCCCAGGAGGTCAACATCCCTGTGTCCTCCAACCTTCCCCCGGGATATTTGACCATGAAGGAGTCAAACAAGGTGACACATCACCAGAACTGTTTAGTTTATTTTAAGGACAATACAATTCCTGTGAGAAACATATATATATTAAAAAATTATGTTCTTCTGGTATTGGGATGAAGTGTGGTGTGGACCAGATCATCTTCTTCAGTGTAAATGGTTTTATATCAGCAGGAAAATCTCTGTTTAGTTAACCCGTTTACAGATTAGAAGATTAGATTCTGTAAACCACATCACATTATCCTTCAGGCAGAGGAGTATTGATATTACCAAGTTTATGATTCCTCACAGAATAGAACCTGGAATTTTTTCCCAAGGAAAACGTGCTATGTAATACACGATGGAACAACATCCGTCCGATTGTCTCAAAACCAAATCTCTATCTGTGTCTTTACAGATCGGAACAGACATGAAATGGGTGGATGGAGGAAAACCTATTTTCAAAGTGTCCACTAATGTTGTCTCTACAGTTTACACTCAGGTACTGTTGAGCTGCAGGTACCAGGGGTGATCACTGAATGTTCTATAAACTTTAGTGTGATTCCCAAGTTAGTCCAATAAATATCAAAGCCGTTCTTAGTCCTGGTTTTTATAGACTTCTGTGTCTGATCCAGGATCCTCACCTAAACCGCTTCTTTCATCAATGTCAAAAGAGGGAATTAGACCTCTCAGCGCCCCCTACCTCCAACTTTATGGCATGCTTAAAGGTTAGTCTATCTACCAATCAGAGCATTCCTGTATGATGTATTATGGGATAAGATGATTGTGATGATGATGAATTGTTTCTTCTAATCCAGGGATTATTGAGTATGGACAGAATTCCAGTTATCATTCGGTTTCTGCCTGTCCTGTTAAATCAACTCTTCAAGGTTCTGACAGTGAACGATAGTGATGATGTCACTACTGCCACCACCAGGTATGTACTGAAACTTTGGCAGTTAAAATAAAAGGTAATGGAAGAGAAAACAAGGGGAAGGTTTTGAAGGTTGTCATTATTTTTATTCCTCTTTTTAGAGTGCTGGTTCATATAGTTTCAAAGCTTCACGAAGAACATTTGGATCATTATCTTCATTCCTACATCAAGGTCTGATCTTCTATTTGTTTTATTCCAAAATTCAAATTATGCTTGGTATTTTTTAAGTTCCTTCCTGGCTACATTAAGCCTTCTCTCGCTAATCTTTTTCTTATTATTTCCCTTTTTTTTTTTAAACCCAGACTTTCTTGACCACAAGCTGTCGCCAGCAGGCTCTAAACTCCCTACACCTTTGTTTGTTTACAGTACGTGTTTAAATCCGAGGCTCACGGTTTCAGGACAGTCCACGAAGAATTGGCCAAAGGCATGACTTTTGACTTGAAGAGTAACGAGCCCACGCCGGTTAAGAATGTCCTCCAGGTCTGTCCAGTTATATATCTCAGACCAGTTCTTTCAGTGGATTGCATCATATCAGATTAGACTTCCTCAAAGTAGGTCACAATAAAATAGGCTATACATATAAGTGGTTTAGGAAGCAGCAGTACTAGAAGAATGTTTTAGTGTCATGATCCTGCTGGTGAACACTGTCCTGAATCCCTCATCTGTTTTTTTTGTTTGCAGTTTTCCTGGTTCTTCTTTCAGCTGATTGTTAAATCCATGGCTCAACATCTGCTGGACTCCAACAAATTAAAAGTAAAGTTTTTACACTGTTTGCTTTTCTAAATTTAATTAATTTTTTTTTTTTAATTTCTATTTTTAATTTATCTTAGGACTAAGTCTTATGCAATTAGTTGTCAGTGTCTTAGTCCTAAGATCAAATGTCAGATCTGACCGTCGAAGCAGATGATCAAAAAACAAATCTTCGGTCAACCATCGGTCTTTGACTCTCCTTTGTTCTGCTCCATAGCTTCCTCGTCCCCAACGTTTCCCATCATCCTACCAGAGCAGGATAGAAGTCCTGGTGGAGACGGTTTCCGAACACATTTTCTGGAAAAACAAGGAGCTGCCGGAGGAGTCGCGGAATGCAAACCTCGCTGTCGCCACTTTTGTTAAGGTAGGAAACAGTTTGTCATGTCTGTTAAAGCTTTAATGTGAAAGGGTTTCATGAAGTCCCTTTGTATTATCTTCTACACAGCGTTGCTTCACCCTAATGGACCGAGGCTTCACCTTCAAACTGATCAGTAACTACATCAACATGATCACAGCGACCGACAGCAAGGTAGACAAACAAATGACTCCCTTTCCTTCTGATCATCATCTGATTCTTAAACCTGCTCCAGTCTGTGATGTCGTCAGTCGGTTCTTCTGTGATTAACAGGTCCTGTGTGAGCTGAAGTTTGAATTTCTTAGAGAGGTTTGTAACCACGAACATTACATTCCTCTCAGTCTGCCGATACCTTCAGCCAGAATCACAGGTGTGTGAGGATCCCTTTAGTCACCTACTCATTCACTCAGTCATCACCCGTTAACTTGTCTTGTCCCTGTGTCCTTTTTTCCATCTCAGATCATCAGTCTCCGGAGACATGCAGTATTCATGGTAAATCACTTGTCCACTCCGTCCTCTGTCCTGTTCACTGTCCTTCATCCATTAGACTTTTCACAGAAACTGATCAAATTATTTGTGATTCATTCTCTTCTTCACCTTCTCTTCCACTTCAGGGTCAGTTCCAGAGTACAACCTGACAGGAGAGTTCTGTCGGAAACACTTTCTCACCGGACTATTGCTCCGGGAACTGGGTCTGGCTCTGCAGGACGAGCAGGAGCTGCGACACCTGGCTTTGTCCACACTGAAGACACTGATGGCCAAACACTCACTGGACTCTCGCTACGCCACCAAGGTGATCAGACTTTAACAGACGCAGAGCCAGGATCTAGACCACAAACAGGCTGCAGAACATTCTATTATTGAGGGTTTTTGTGTTATGCTGTTTTTTCCAGGAGAAGCAAGCAAGAATCTCGTCTCTGTACCTGCCGCTGTATGGGTTCATCCTGGACAACATGCCTCGGTTCTTTCTCCGAGAGTGTTTTCCCATTTACCTCACCTGCAGTGACCAGGTTCTATATCTTTTTTGGGTTTTATAATTTTAGTTTTAGCAACCTCTTGTGAAAATATTTACTGTTCTTTTGGGTTAGGGTTCTAGAGATGATGTCAGCGTTGGAGGGGGGATGGCTCCTGTCAGTCGTCATGCAAACTCAGTGGATGTGTCTTTTTCCAGAGAAGTCCTGAACTCGATCACAGGTAAAAATATGTAGTTTATTTTTATACATAATTTTTAATGTTTGTCTGTAGGTCAAAACATAACTTTGGCTACGCTCCTTGTCCAATTCCTTCAGCCTTTTCATCATTGGCGATACCTGCAGGAAACCTGACGGACTCTCGGGGATCTGTAATCAGCATGGACTCAAACCCGAGCAACAGTGACCGGAACAGTGAGAAGATGGAGGCCTGTGAAAAGGTGAGGGAAGAGGACATCACACAAGGACATCAGCAAAACAAACATTTGCAAACATTTGATAGGTGACACCTATATATTTTAATTTTTTAAATTAAAACTAGTCTGAAAATGTCATATTTTTTTTCATTTCTGTTTCAGTTTACCCGTCCTCAGTCTCTGATTGGCTGTGGCTCTCGCTGTGATAAGTTGGACCAGGCAGAGACTCGCAGTCTGCTCATCTGTTTCCTGCACATCATGAAAAACATCTCTGAGGGTCAGGAACCACAACACTGTCATACACACACACACAGAAACACACACTGCAGTCACAGCAACTGTTTGCTGCAATAATAACCACAACTCCTGTGTGAAATTGTGTGCTGTATTTGTATGTCTTTCAGACGTGCTGGTGTCATACTGGTCTCGAGCCGTCCACCAGGAGATCTCTGACTTTTTCAGCATTCTTGAGTGAGTGTCTTCTTAAAATGTTGATGATACAATAGTGTTGATACAGTGGACGAGCAGATTCTCTGTCCTCTGGGCTTTAAACACTCTTTTGTTCTTTTATGGTTAATGAAGGTCGGCAGTCTGCTTAACCTGTTAACATAAAATCATCAACTTTGATAACTTTGTTTTCTTTTCTACTAGGCTTTGTCTTCAGCACTTCAGGTTCTTAGGGAAACGACACATTGCCAGGTAAGAGTCCTGGACTGCGTTTCCACCTGTCCCTTTTTCAGGGTTTACCGCAGGGAATCAGCATTTTCCATTTTCCCCTTTTTCCCTCCACCTCTTACTCTGACTCTGACTACCTCCATGTCCTCCCTCACTGCATCCATCAATCTCCTCCAAACCATCTCAATCTGTCTTCTCTAGCCTTTCCTCCAAACCTTCCTGTCTGTGTTGTCCCTCTAATCACCTCATTCCTGATCCTGTCCATCCTTGTCTCTCCTAAAGAGAACCTCAGCATCTTTAACTCCTCCGACTCCAGCTCTACCTCCTGTCTTCTGACTATTGTCATGTCTCATCTAAGTCCTGGTAGTTTCCACCTCTGAATGGACACTTATATTTGACAGCAATGAAATTGCACAAATATACACCTGCTCACAAACATTTTTTGTCATTGTAAATCTGTTTAGAGAAATTTTCAGTATCAAATACATTTTGCAATTTTCAAATGTTAAAGCATGAAAAAAAAGCTTGATCCGCATCATGTCCAGTATTGGTGTTTTTGACAGAATCTAATTTTAATCCAAATAAAACCAGTACTCTGCAACTCTGAACTAACCTCAGCTCTGCTCTCATTGGCTGCTGAACAGGAAGTTAGCAGCGGCACTAAAACTGGCTCAGACTACCCCAACCAATGGCGCGTTGAAGACATCTAACCCCTCTGGTCTTCCCTCACAATGGTAACACCTACTAGGTTCTGTCACAGCTCTGATGTCACACTATATCTGTGTCTTCTAATGAGACAATCTGCGTTTTTAAGTGACCTTAACTGCTCTGTTGACATTATTTACAAAACCAGCAGGGGGACTATAAAGAACTTGTTTATTAACACATACACAGCATTTAGGTGTTGCTTACATCTCAGCTAACAGACCAAACTCCATAGAGAAGATATACATTTTGCTACATACGCAAGAGCTACTGTTCCACTCCTGCCCCCCGTGGCCACTTTGAGTTCCTAAGCGAATTTCTTAACAATGGAATCATAACATCACACATTGGAAGTCAGTAGATCAACAGCTGCTGTATGTACAGGAACTAAAGTCACTGATTTTCTCTGTGAACAGTATGCTGCAGTAAAATAACCATTTGCTAATAACACTAATGACATGGTTAATACTCAGTGGAGTTTTTCTACACTTTATAGATGTTTTATTTTCCTGTATTCTCCTTTTATTTTAGTTTCTGTTTCATTACTGTGGTTACTCTTTAGCTAAAATTATATTCAGAAACATTTAGAAAAGATGATATAAGAACAAGGATAGAAATTCTACTCTGCAACATGTAAATATTTTTTAATGACATTATCTTAGTCATGAAGATCTCTGATTCCTTACTTCCTGCTGGTCCCTGCAGGATGGTGTCATCAGGAGGGGAGGGGCATCGACAGGCTCGCTCCCAGACGGTCCCGATAATCAGAGGGAAGAACGCACTGAGCAACCCTAAACTACTGCACATGATGGAGACGGGTCAGGACAAACACTCAAAACATCTCCTTTATTGTGGTTTGTTTTGTCACTGCTCCAAACACAGGAAGCAGCAAAATAGAGAAATTAAAACGTGAACATATTTTAAAACGATCTTGTCGAGACAAGTGTTGTCAACAGGACGTTGTTTTCTCTCAAAAGTACTTCTGTATTTAAGTTCATACTATTAAATGATGGATCATATCCAATCATTTTGGTTTCTGTGTGCAGATGGAAGTATTCAGGACGGAGACTTAAATCTAAGTCCAACTGATGTGGAGGCTAGTCTGTCCACTGAAGTCTCCCTGACAGTGTTGGACACACTGGAGCTCTTCATCCTCCACCACAAGGTCAGATATTGTCTGATGTCTCTCTCTCGCTGAGCCAAATACAGCAAAAAATGAGTATTGCTGTAAACTTATCCTAGAAATCTAAAATCTAAAAACACTTTGCTTTTCTTTTTTTAGAAACAGCTGCAGCAGGACGACGGTCAGAACCTTCTGATGAAGAAAGTTCTAGACACCTACTTCCTGTTCTTTCAGATCAACCAGTCCACTGCCACGTTGCGTCACGTTTTTGCCGCCCTGAGACTCTTTGTGCAAAAGGTTAGACAGAATGATTCTGGGACATTTAGCCCAAACCTCAGGCCTCAGTCCTTAATTAGACACATGGTTTTGTGTTTCTTCCTGTAGTTTCCCAGCACCTTCTTCCTGGGAAAAGCTGATCTGTGTGGACGTCTCTGCTATGAGATCCTCAAGTGCTGCAACCACCGCTCCAGTTCCACACAGACTGAAGCTGCAGCCCTGCTCTACTTCGTCATGAGGAAAAACTTTGAGTTTACAAAAGGGAAGTCCATCGTCCGCTCACATCTGCAGGTGAGATCTAAACAATAATCCAGCTTCAGACCTTCAGATCCTCCCACATTTTGGTCCTGGGTTCTTGTGTCTACAGGTTTAGACTTGTAGGTCCTGAGACCCAAAGGTTCTTGGATCCTCAAACCCTGATCCTATGTTCCTCCTCAGGTCATCAAGGCTGTGAGTCAGCTTATTGCCGATGCTGGAATAGGAGGATCCAGGTTCCAGCAGTCGCTGGCCATCATCAACAACTTTGCAAATGGAGATGCTCCACTGAAGGTACTCAGATCAGTATTGAGTTCTAACAAATCCAGAAGTTATACTGAAAATGTGAGTTGAAGCCTGTTGTGGATGATGATGTCCTTCAGATCAGGTTTTATCATCAATCTTCTCATCCAATGACATCTGAAGATTTATTGTTTTTTTTTCCACAGACCACAGCGTTCCCTGCTGAGGTGAAGGACCTGACCAAGCGGATTAGAACAGTTCTGATGGCGACGGCTCAGATGAAGGAACACGAGAAGGATCCGGAGATGCTGGTGGACTTACAGTACAGTCTGGCTAACTCTTATGCCAGCACGCCAGAGCTGCGCCGTACATGGCTGGAGAGCATGGCCAAGGTCCATGTCCGCAATGGGGATCTTTCAGAGGTCAGTGAATGACGGACCTTTGCCAGTGGAGGACACTGCTGGACAATAGTAACAGCACTGTCTGTGTTTGTCAGTACATCTTTGATGTCTTTTTTATTTTTACAGCAAGTAAAAATATTTATAGTTTTTAACAAGTTTAACAAATATTTGACATTTTTAGAAAATATATCCGTAAATAATTTATCTTTTTTACTCTTAAAATATTTGTTCAACATGTTTAACTGAATATATAAGAAATGTTTTTGAGAGAACCCACCAGGATTTTCTAACTACTAGAATGTCCTGGCGTGGTTATTCTGACCCCTAGATTTTCAACTCAAAAAACACACTGATATATTTCCAAATGAAATACAGTTAACAGTTTAATTTTGTTATGATATCTTCAGAACACGTAAAAAACACAGAAACGTGAATTTTAACACATTTCATATTAACAATATTGTAGCCAACAGCCAGACAGAAATAATTTACTCTCAGCTCCTGTAGCAGCTTTTTCAGGAATTTCTGTGTTCAATGCTACTGTTGGTTCACAGAGGGAGACTTTGATGTCTCCTCCTCTGAAAGTACTCTGCTATTTTATCAGCCTGTAATCAAGGCATTTGTTGTGCGTAAATAATGGCAGCTGCAGGGCTAAAACATAAAAAAAAAACTGTGAATTATGATATAGACACATTTAAGAAAAGCCAGGAATGGACAGGGTTGTATTTTTTTATTTGACAAAGTTATTGCTCATAAAATTTACCAAACGCTAATGTTAACACCTTGGTCATTCTAAGCAACACTGATGTGTGTTTTCTTTCTCCAGGCTGCAATGTGTTACATTCACATCTCTGCTCTGATCGCTGAGTCACTGAAGAGAAGAGGTGAGAGTGTGTGTGTGTGTGTGTGTGTGTGTGTGCTGGCGTGTTTATTTTTCATGTTCTTCTTTTTATTGAACCTGCATGAAGCTGCATCAACAGAATTAAGGGCAGTGTTTCAACCTCCTCCTCCTCCTCCTCCTCCTCCCTACTCCTTCCCCTCCCTACTCTCCAACAGGTTACTGGAGTGTGGACAAGTCCAGGATGTCCAGCGTGTCGTCCAAAGACAGCCCTGTCTTTAACTGTAGCTCCTCCTCTTTACTAACTTCCTCCCACGACCCAGACAGTGAGTGTGTGACCCCTACAGTAGAGTCAGAGTCAGAGAGGTTGATTTTTTTTTCTTTTTATCCCAGTTTGATGGTCCCAACTCTTTGACACCTTCAGTATATGAATGTTGAACTGATCATGTGACTCTGTCTGGTGCCTCAGCGTCCTTCTCTATGGGCTGGGCTGCGTTTGTGGGCATCAGCCCTAACGTGGAGGAAGAAGGTGCCATGAAGGAAGACACTGGGACGCAGGACACACCCTATACTGAGGTGAGGACACTGCCAGTCAGATCAACATCTTCTCAATCGCAGGTCCAAACTGTGAGATTGTGTGTGTGCGTGTGTTGCAGGACACACTGGTGGAGCAGCTGGAGTTGTGCGTTGACTATCTATGGAAGTCTGAGAGACATGAACTCATCGCTGACATCAACAAACCTGTCATCGCTGTCTTTGAGAAGAGGAGGGACTTTAAGGTAACACACTTCCTGTAATGCCTGTGTTTAGCAGGTTAAGCCATCATGGGAATTAACCTATAAAATATAAAAACCCTAAAAAAAAATCCCTGCAAAACCACCATAAGATTGAGTATCAATATATCAGTAATGATATAATTACTGTATTATTTACATATATATTAACCCTTTACGAACCTGTTGTCACAGCCCCCCCAGACTGTATCTAGGGCAGTGGGGCCTGGGGGTGTAAAATAGCCAATACTACAGGAAATACGCATTGAAGTAGCCAATAATATGCCAGGTAGAATCTCATTTAGCTAAACAAAAATACAAGCAAATGTCCAAATTACTGCAACTCAATTTACATTGGCAATCTACATTTCGAAATCCAAAACTTTCCTTCGATTAGATGGTTTTTAAAAGAACTTCATGTCCTGTGAGAGGGAATAGAGAGCTGCGATGTAAAGCGTAAACACTGTATACGTATTGAGGAAATACTTGATTTAACTGACGGCACAGCTACTGGCCTACTACTGCCTCATGAGGTCAGCGTGTGTCACTGAGAAAAATCTGAACGAAGGATTTTCGACAGATTTGAACTGAGTGAATGTGCCAGCAGTTGATCCATAACTGCCTCGTCTCAGCTAAACTTCTCTATGAGGTTTGGTGTTGGAAGAGTCCATGATCTGACAGTGTTATGTCTCCACAGCGACTGTCAGAACTTTACTACGACATCCATCGCTCCTATCTGAAGGTTACGGAGGTGGTCAACTCAGAGAAACGACTCTTTGGACGCTACTATCGCGTGGCCTTTTATGGACAGGTGAGAAAAAGGGCCAAGAAAATTCACAGGTTGAGGCAGAAAGTACTGCGATGCACTGCCAGGGGGCAGTGATGTGCAGTCATGAATGACAGTGCTGAGCCTCTTAGGCGCATCAAGTGACAGGTGCATATCAGTACTTTAATGGATGGAAACAGGAAGTGACTTTCATTTCCTGTCCCTTTGGTCATCTTCACCATCATGTTTCATCACAGTCTCAGGACTGGACAGATTTCTTTATATAAACAGTTCCACAGTGAAAGGACTGAGGGTCAGAGCCACTGGTTTCTTTAATTCCTCTGTTCTTTTCTTCTTCTTTTTAACTTTGGTTTGTAGATAAAGGTAAGTTTCCTGTTTTTCTTTTTCCCTTTTCCCTCAGACATTTTTATTTTATTTTGTCATTAAAACCACCATTTAACAGATTTTTTTTCGGAACTAATTTTCCTTCCTCACTACACCGGGTCCAGGTCTGAACCAGGTTCTAATCAAGAATGTGTTGATGCAGACCCTCATTAACTTTTGACACTTGACTTTATTGCTGCTTTGATCTCAGACCACTGACATCACTCACATGTGGTTGGTTTTTCTAACAAAACTCTAGGTGATCACCAGGTGGCAGCACATAGTCTCATTTGGAAAGATAGTGTTGGGAAGCATAGTCAATGTAGCAGTTTTACTGCCACCTACTGGCCATATTTTTCTCGGGTAAACGTTTCATCTTCATCAGAGGCTTAAATCAAAATATTTCCTGTTGCTTTGTTATATGATACTCAACAGTGTTTTATTTTGAAACATTACTTGATGCCTACATGCATTGTGTTATGGACAAAAATCAGGAATGGACGTAAACAATTTGGACAATATTAGCATGCCGGACATTCACGGGGTATTGGCCATATTGGTATCATTTTTTTTCTCCGATATTTCAAAAGAAGGTCGAAGGTCCCTTATAGACCTGAAGAAGGTGGAGGAACAATGGTTGCTAGCTGAGAGAAAAATGTTTTCTAATTCTAAAAATTATCTTGTCCACACAACCTCCTCCTATCAGGGTATGTGTATAAATACACCTGTGTGTGTGTGTGTGTGTGCGTGTGTGTATGTGTGTGTCTGTGCCCTAGGGTTTCTTTGAGGAAGAAGAGAGTAAAGAGTTCATCTACAAAGAACCAAAGTTGACTGGTTTGTCAGAAATCTCCCAGCGTTTACTGAAACTCTACTCTGACAAGTTTGGAGCTGACAATGTCAAGATGATCCAGGACTCAAACAAGGTAAAGACAGGGGGCGCTGTCTGTCCAACATGGTAAAGGGGTTCAATTCAATTTTTTTAAATGATTTTCCAATAGCAGTGAAATTTACCTGTTGTCCCTAACAGGTCAATCCCAAAGACCTGGACCCAAAGTTTGCCTACATCCAGGTCACCTACGTGGTTCCTTACTTTGATGAGAAAGAGCAGCAGGAGAAAAGGACGGATTTTGAGCGACACCACAACATCAGGCGCTTTGTGTACGAGACGCCATTCACGTTATCAGGAAAGAAACACGGAGACGTGGAGGAGCAGTGCAAGAGACGGACCATCCTGACCAGTGAGTGCCGATTTCATGGAACTGATTTCGCCGCAAGAACCTCCAGATTTACTCTCTCACCTTGCCCTGCAGCTAACGCCAGCTTCCCGTACCTGAAGAAACGGATCCAGGTGGTGGAACAGCAAAGCGCCGAGTTGAACCCGATTGAAGTGGCCATAGATGAAATGACACGGAAGGTGTCGGAACTGACCCATCTCTGCAGCGTGGAGGAGGTGGACATGATACGGCTACAGCTGAAGCTGCAGGGCAGCGTCAGCGTCAAGGTCAGGGTCCTCACTTCTAACGTTACATCGGTAAATTTGCCACTCTCTGATGATGTCTGATCATATGACCTTCTGCAACTGCAGGTGAATGCTGGACCCATGGCCTACGCCCGGGCCTTTTTAGAAGAAAAAAATGCAAAAAAGTATCCAGACAACCAGGTGAAGCTGCTGAAGGAGATCTTCAGGTAGGACACATGCTCAGTGGCACTGGGGTACTGATCAGTGATTGGATGATCTGAGAGCACATGATGAAATTAGCAATTATTTTAGTCTAGTATTAGGGGGGTGTGTCATGAGAGAGACGTGAAAATGTTTCTGTCCACAAGAGGGTGAACATGGAGCCAGAATAGTCTCAAAAAGAACACACACACAAGCATGGATCAACCAATGTATTTTGCCGAATTCACAAATGTATTTTAGCAACAAATTCATTGGTTCCCACTGAACGTTCTCTTAGCAACAACTTTAAATGATGGGTTGTTGGTTCCTGCAGACAGTTCGCAGAGGCCTGTGGACGAGCTCTTAACGTGAACGAACGTCTGATCAAAGAGGATCAGCTGGAGTACCAGGAGGAGATGAAGCTGCACTACAGAGACCTGCTGACGGAACTGTCAGCCATCATGAAGGAACAGGTGACCAATCAGAGTAGAGAACTGTACTGTTGATGTCTGACCAATCACAATCCAAGGTAGTCTTATCCAATAAGCTGTTGTCTGCTTTTGTTGCAGATTTCATACACAAAACCAGGACCAGACTGACTGACCTCAACCAAAGACCAGGACTAAACACCCAGTTCACTGACAGGAAGTCCAGTTTCTGATTGTTTGTTTTTTTAATGATAGCATTTTTATGTATGTGACGTTAAAATGTAACTTGTGATGAATGTAAAAGAAGGACGACAGACCACGCCCACTGGACGGTCTGGTCATCAGTTAGTTTTTTTTTTCTATGACGTGAATGTGCGACCTGTTGTGAACGTAAAAAAAACAAAACTAAAATGGTCATGATTGAGGTTTAGCGCCAATGTGAAGCTGATGCTGACATCGTCATCGTTATTCTTACATGTGACTCCCACACATGACCATGACTCCGCCCCCTATGAAACTGTGACCTACTAAACCCCGGGTGCTTTTGTTTCGCGAAATTTTAACTTTTTTAGGAGAATTTTTTCACGAAAAACAAACAAAAAAACAGGTTAACGTTTTTACAAAGCTGATTTTTTAACAAACCCAGAAGAGGCCGAGCTGAAGGCTCTTCAACTTCCTGTTTGAATGTGGGACACGTTCCTGTTACGGTTGCTAAAAAAAAATCAAAATCAACTACAAACATTTGAACAGAAAAAAAACAGAAAAGGTTTTTAGTATTTTATGACTGACATTTCAATGTTAATGTTTTAGTTTCAACTGTAAATAATAATTATTGATATTTAAGTCTTTGAAATGTTTCCTCTTTATAAATATTTACATGTAAAAAATAATAGTTTAGAATATATAAAAAATAACAAAAAAAAATCAAGTTTTATGGAAACAATTGAAATAAAGTCTGGTCCATGTTTAAAGAAAAGGTGAAGTTTCTAATGTCCTTTTTACCCTCTCATATTGGTTTGGACATGTTCAGAGGAGGGACAGTGGATACATTGGTAGAAGAATGATCCTAGAGATGGAGCTACCAGGTAGGAGAGACATGGAGGTAGTTGGAGTCAGAGTTGAAGATACAGAGGACAGGGGGAGATGGAAAATGTTGATAAAATGTTGACCAGGAGGTGTCTAAACCAGTGTAGATTAATGGTCTTTTGAACCAATTGAACAGATTTTCATCTGCTACAGCACCAACCAATCGTAGTCTGTCTCCTCCCCCTGCACCTCCACCTGGTCTATCTCTTCAGCCCAGTTTTTGGAGCAGAGAGTTGAGGCTGATCGGGTTTCTGGACTCCTGTAGGTTCAGGTTTCTCTGAGTCCTGCGGGTCATAAACCCCTTTTACTCATCGTCTTGTCTCCGTATCAACTGTTTAAAGGAAATTGGCATCATGTCCTCATGTGGCTGGAGGACTCGGCGAACATAGTAATTACATTATCTCAGGAAGAACCTTTATTTTTTTTATTTTTCTTCATAATAATGAATGAATTCAAAAGTTAATTTGAAGACCACAGTTAAGAATTTTTTGTCTCTTCCTCCAATTACAAATGCAGCAGGGGGCGACACTGTTGGAGGTAGATGAAGAAGTCATTGAGCATCTACAGGGCAGCAGGATAAGGGAGCGGAGGGAAGTCTCCATGTTCAAATCCAACAGAGCGCTGAGATTATCTGATCATAATCCCGATCCACATCATTTCCAGTGGACTCACCACCCACAGGGAGGCTCACAGTGTGGTACGGTGGGATTTGGGTGGCAGTGGTGGAGACCGCTGCCCCTGAGATCTGGAAATGAATAAGAAATGAAGATGAATGACACATTAATTAAGTAATTAACAGTAATTAAGATTTAGAGAAAAATGTCTGATAATAACTTTTGCTCACATCCAATTTTGCCAATAATATGCACAACACTTTTTACGACAATGCACAATTTTTATGATTGGTATACTGATTTGGCCATATATCAATATGGATCAATACTGATATGTGGCCAAAAGTGAGGTAAATTGTGTGATTCCAGTATTTTGCTAACGCCAGACATTATATATATATATTTATTATTGGAGGGAAAATTAATATTGATCTTACAAATATCATGTAATCATCAATAATATTGACCAATTTATTATTGAAAATCCCTACATAAAGGTAATCAAAGTGATTAAGTTAATTACCAACATAATTCTTCTTTGAATTTCCATTTTTTGACACTGGATTCAGTCTTTCTCTTTGTTTCCTCCTCTCTGTGTCCAATCACATGACCAAAACAAAGTCACTCCAGGATCTTCTTCTCTTTTTACTCTTTTCTCGTCTCTTTTTCCCCATTATTTTCATGTCCGATATCTTTGGAAACAGATTCTTCTCGGTCATTTCTCCGTTCCTGCCACCTGAGCCCATCTCTCTGTTTAAGGCCACGTTTCATTTCCGACCCCTGCCTTGGTTTTGCTGAAACTGGACTCTGGCGTTGATGAATAAAACATGCTGAGAACGCTGCCGGTGCAGGAGCCAGTCTTTCAGGCGCTTAAGTGTTGAAAGGCGTCAGAACCAGACATAGAACTGGATCTGGACTGAGATTGACAGACTGGCTCGGCAGGAGGCAGCGACATGTTAAGACCTCAGCAGCATCAGATCCTGCTGTGTCCAGACCAGCTGCCCGTGTTTGGAAAACCCTGGTTCTGGCAACGCAGCAACAGCAGCATGGAGATCAGTCGTAGCCTGGCTGAGGTCATCGTGGAGATGCAGGAGGAGATCAAGAAGTTAGAGGCTGAGAACCAGCAGTTAAGAGGAAAACACGTTCAGCGAGGGTTCGGGCAGGCGGCTGGACCTTTGGTTCTGGAGGCCTCGCCCTCATCTTCTTCGTCATCATCTGCCGTAGCAGCAGGACGGTGGGTGCTGGACGAGAACCTGGCAGTCAACCTCAGGAGAAACGTGTCGGCGCCACTGCTGGAAGGACAGTTGAAAGGTGAGAGCTGCAGACAAGTGGCTGAGATTCCTCTGGTCCCAAACAGAAGACACTGTCTTCTGCCAAAATGATCACTCTTTGACTAGAACTTTGTGGACTAGATCTTTAAGAAGCATCAAGCTTTTATTCTGTCCTTGATGATAATATAAAACATCACTGACAGTTTTATTAGAAGAAGATCAGTTTGTCTTCATCGTAGTCTCCTACACCAAGAAAAAATATCAGTGATTTTAGCTCAAGAATTAGTCCATTAGTGCCTCCTGTAATCAGTAGGTCTTC
Source organism: Paraplagusia blochii (assembly GCA_016785265.1). Taxonomy (NCBI): domain Eukaryota; kingdom Metazoa; phylum Chordata; class Actinopteri; order Pleuronectiformes; family Cynoglossidae; genus Paraplagusia; species Paraplagusia blochii. Next base: position 274,564 of record JAFBJS010007176.1, read on the forward strand.
TTGATGTATGTCTGAAATAAAAACAGTAGACTACATGTGTCAAACTCAGGCCCGGGGACCAAATCTGGCTCACAGTGTAATTATATTTGGCCCCTTGAAACCACACCAAATGTGTACAAGGGTTGGACCTCAGTATAAAGACCCACTATTTGTAGTTTCAGAGATGTGTTATAGCAAGGATGATTTTGTGTTTCTTGTTACTGTTGCCTGTGAAAAGCACATTTACATAAAAGGAGCAGGAAAAGCTACAGATAAAAAAAATCAAAATAAGAATCCACTACTATTGATGTGTGTTTTATTATTATATTATTACGAGTCATTTATAATATTCAGCTTTGGTTTTTTTTTTCAGATTGTGCCTGAATCTGGTTGTTCCTGATTCAATGTTAACAAAAACTCACATTTGATTCCATAAGAAAAAAAAATTACGTTACAGATTTGGAAATAAGGGACACAGTTTTTTAGTTTTTCAGTTACTTTTTTTTCTTCATCGTCATCATTTTCATCATCATACCTTTATCCTTGATCTCCAAAGGGAAAACCCTGAGGATTATTAAAGTTCCATCCATCAATCTCTTTATCTATCACCCTATCTCCCCATTTATCGACCCATCACCATGATCATTGTGATAATCACCATTATGAACCTGGGCATCAGTAGTGTTCTAGTGGTTAAGGAGCGTTTAAGGCTTCAGGTTCAAATCCACCAGCTCCCAGGTTGCCACTAAAATGCTCTGATCATAGAACAATTCCAACATAACTTCCAGTGGACTCACCACCCACAGGAAGGCTGACAGTAGAGAGCAGTGTGATTTGGGTGGCAGTGGTGGAGACTGGTAACGGATAAGAGGATGAAGATGAATGAATGAATGGGTAAATTCTGTAGTTTGACAGCCCTGTATTAAACAGTTATGTTCTAATGTAATATATTTCTACTGAGATTATAATCCCAGGTTGTGTTGTCTGTAGAGTGTGAACAGCCTGTTGTCTTCTGGGTAAAGAGTGGTGGTCAAAGTTCAGAACATATGATATCTGTTGACTCGTGAGACAGTGAAGGAGCAGGTAGGTGAATCCTACACCCACAGCCTGGATCAGATCCAGGTCACCATGAGGAGAACTGTCCCAGTCCAATGTTGTGAAATACGTATTCTTCCAGGTAAGGACGTGATGACGGTCCGACGCTACTCTGTCAGCTCACAGCTTTCAGACATGACGCTGACGGAGAGACGGGCGGACAGATTGCGAAGTGCCGATTCCGGATGGAGACGCCTGAAGGAAGAATTTCAGCTGAGGAACCATGGCTTGAGCGGCGCAGCCAGAGGAGGCGCTGTTGCAGCAGGGGTGGTCAGAAGAGACATAGTTGAAGTGAACAGCAGACACTTGCTGCAGGAGTATGTCCATAAAAACAGGTACAGGGCCAGGAATAGTCTCCTGACAGCTGCTGCTGGTGTGATGTGGAAAAGTGTGACCCATAGTTTGATGATGTCATTCCTGTTACTCTGTTGACCAATCACAGCTGTTCTCTGACCTGCTGTTTCATGTGATATTTTGATTCTACACAGTTCTAAATCTGCTCTTTCATCAGTCTGAGTGTAGAGGGTGTTAAACCCACAACCTTCTGGCTGGAAGGCAAACACTGAAGCCATGGCTCATGGGTTTCATTTTCTGCTAATCTGCTTTTCTTTTTTTCTTCTTTGAGGTCCAAAGTTAAAACGGTGACGTTCCTTCTACCAGTTGATGACATTTACACCAACCGTCCGGTTCTGAGAAAACATCAGGAGGAACCGACATTCTCAGAGATGGACTCCATAACAGAGACTGACTCCTAGATGGTGTTCTTCTGTTTCACCTCAAGGGGGAGTTTGTGGTCATGACCAGTAAGACCTTGATCTGGGTCAGACCATGAAGCTCCTCTTATCACCTAGTCCATCACCAACACTAGACTTTGGTTTCAGACCAGACCTATACTGCCCCCTGCTGCCCTGGCGGACTCACTTGTCAATTAGAACAACTACTTCTGGCATAGACCCTGGTCTGAAACTGCTTAATCCTTCTCATGTGGGCCAGGGTCACTTGAACTTGAAAAAAAGAAGCTCTACTTTCAGCCCTGACTCACACAGCCCTCTGCTGCCCGTCAGTCACGTGTACAAACACAAACCCAAACCTGACACCGTTTTCGTATAGACGTTTGACCCAGTTTCGCCTTCAGATGGCAGCGTTTGCTTTCAGTGCTTTATTACTTATTAAAACCCGAGGTTTAATTACATTTTTACTTTAATCACCGGTTCGTTTATTAAATAAACCTATTTACGTTTGTCAACAAATATTCTATTTTATTATTTTCAGGACAAAAAATAAAAATATTGTAATATGGTATAATGGAATTTGTGTGTGTTTGTATGTTTATTTCAAAACATACGAAAATAGTACCCTACTTTATTCTGAACTGTCTTTTTAACTAACGTTAAACTTGTATTCGCCATTATAACAAAGCTAAAACATTTGCTGCTCTAATACGGGACACAAAAAGAGAATAATTGGAGTAAAGAGTTGTTAATTTTGTTGTTTTGCTTTATTTTAACGAGTCGTTAAGCCTTGAACCCAGGAACATTTTCAGGTAAGTAGCAAAATAGCGACACAGGTTGGCAAGAAAATATCACAACTATCCGTCTTGAACGATTACCCATCGGGCAGTGCGGTGGGGGCGCGACTGTGACGTCAGAGGAGGCAGTGGTGTCAAAGATGGCGGCGGTTTGGTCTCTTAGCCGCAGGTTCATAATCAAAAGTTATAATCCGTTTGTCAGAAGTGTCAGAAGAGGATTTTCTTCGTGTATTGACCGTAAGTCCACATGTTTGCTGTGCACGAGCTGAAATCTGAGGGAAGCAAAAAAAAACTATTTTTGGAGCGATATAAAATAAGATAAATTAAATTTTAGTTTTTGACTTTGCAGACTCAATTTTTAACATATTTTCGTAGCATTGTTAATATTTATTGTACATAAGTAAACAACAAAACCGACAGTCATCATGATATACGCTGTTGTGTCATACTTTTTAAGCTACCATCACTAATTTATGTTGTTAAATGTGGCTGCAGCATTTGATATACCAACATACAAACAGGAGGGATTTCCTACCAACTTTAAGTTCACTTAACTAGTTTGGCGTAACTACTGTGTATGGTTATTTTTATTATCATCAAGAATAACTTTTATTCATGACATTGGGTGTCTTTCAATTTTATTTTGTCGTTTCTTATACATCAGAAGCTGCTTGTTGATCAAATGCAAAGCCCTCCATGCCAGACTACAGTTTATTTTAATTTAAGAATATTTGAACTACATCTGTGTTAAAGTGAATCTGTCCTCCTTCAAGCTTCTTACGGACTTACAGATGAACAGAAGGAATTCCAGAAAGTGGCTTTTGACTTTGCAGCCAATGAAATGGCTCCTCACATGGCAGAATGGGACCAGAAGGTAAACTAGGTTCAAAATAGTTTTATCTTCTGAAGCCTCTGTATTAATTTATCAATGTATCAATGTCTTATTTCAGGAAATCTTTCCAGTGACGACAATGCAGAAAGCAGCCCAACTGGGTTTTGGAGGGATCTATGTCAGTCCAGATGTGGGTGGTTCAGGTCTTTCTCGTCTTGATACATCAATCATCTTTGAGGCCCTGTCCACTGGCTGTGTCAGCACCACAGCCTACATCAGCATCCACAAGTATGTTGCTGTCAATCCACGGATACTGTGCATTGAAAGAGACGACCAGTTAGTCTGTAGCTGTGACTTTGATATGCTGTTGCTTTCTTTTTTTACAGCATGTGTGCCTGGATGATCGACACATTTGGAAACGACGAGCAGAGAAACAAGTTCTGTCCTGATCTCTGCACCATGGAGAAGTTTGCTTCATACTGTCTCACTGAACCAGGTCTAGTCTGAGTTTTTTTCATTATAGACATTATTATGAGTTTAATTTCAACAAAGATTTTCATTATTGAAGTTCTGTTTCTGTTCTTTGTCCTCATCTGTCCTGATCTCAGGCAGTGGGAGCGATGCTGCATCTCTTTTGACCTCAGCGCAGCAGAAAGGGGACCATTATGTCCTAAACGGTTCTAAGGTATCAGACATAAAACGTTGCGTCTGATTTCAACTTTCAGGATATCTTACATAGTTCTTCTACCAATGTGTCTGCAGGCCTTCATCAGCGGTGGAGGAGAGGCAGATGTTTACGTGGTCATGTGCAGAACAGGAGGACAGGGACCAAAAGGCATTTCCTGTGTTCTGGTGGAGAAGGGAACCCCAGGACTCAGCTTTGGAAAGAAAGAAAAGAAGGTAGAGCTGTAAAATAAAGTTCTCATACAGTGTCCTCAGAAGACAGTAGAGGACAGTTACTGAGTCAGGTGTTCTTTTCAATGTCTTTTACAGGTGGGCTGGAATTCTCAGCCCACCAGGGCTGTGATCTTTGAGGACTGCGTAGTTCCTGTGGAGAACCGACTGGGTGAAGAAGGACAAGGATTCAGCATCGCAATGAGAGGTCTTAATGGTGGCCGGATCAACATTGGTGAGAATGAGGAAGGATTTTCTTTTGATAAGGAATATAGACTGGATTTACAGAGATTTTCTAGAACTGTTCACCAGTCAAAGATCTATCTGGTCATAATCCTAACAGTCTTAGCTGGACTCTGATCACTGAAAAAGTTCTACTTTGCTTCTTTGTATTTAAACAAGGTCTCATGATATGTGTCCACAGCCTCGTGCTCTTTAGGTGCTGCTCATGCCTGTGTTCACCTGGCCCGGGATCATCTGCTGGTACGGAAGCAGTTTGGAGAAAGTCTCTCCAACAACCAGGTCAGTTTCAATGAGGTTGGTCACATAACTGTAGGAAAAGTACCTAAGTACTATTCTGTTGGTTCCTGTTTTTAGTTCCTTCAGTTCAGATTAGCTGAGATGGCAACTCGTTTGATGGCATCACGCCTCCTAGTGCGGGAGGCTGCGACTGCACTGCAGGAGAATTCAGCCAACGCCGTGTCTCTGTGTTCTATGGCCAAACTGTTCGCAACCGATGAGTGTTTTAATGTGAGTCTAAGTATTTTTTCATTCTGCTTGATTCTAGCTTTTTTGATACTGTTCACTGCAAATGATTTAGGTTCACAGTTCTCTAACTGCTGGCACCTTTTTTTGGTTCCAGATCTGTAACCAGGCTCTGCAGATGCACGGAGGTTATGGTTATCTAAAAGACTACGCCGTGCAGCAGTTTGTTCGTGATATCAGAGTTCATCAGATCCTGGAGGGTAAGTGCTGAAAATCATTGGAAGTAAATGTTGTCCTATTAGAAGCTAAAAATTTTATATTTTAACAATATTGTTCCCCGAAGTGGTAGTGGTGGCCTTATGGTTAAGGAAGTCAACTTGGGTCAGAGAGGCTGGAGACCTTAGCACTGATGTTTTCACTTTTTTGTGCGTACTTGTTGCAGGAACAAATGAGGTGATGAGGATGATCATCTCCAGAAATCTTCTGTCCGAATCCTGATCTGAGATCATCACTACTTCCTTAAGCTCTTCTTAGTGGACTGTGTGAAAGTGAGGATTATCTGTTTTCCTCTGTGGTTTGCTGACATTTTTTCCAGGTTACTGATGTTCTTTTTACCAGTGGGAGTCCTATAATTTCAGCCACAACTGAGTAGCTATAGGTCAATTAACTCAACCTACAGGTCAACCTGTCAATGGACACTCCTCATGTACATATATTTGGGATTTTTAATATTTAGAATTTTTTTCTTTCATGTTACCCTGAAGATATGGTTCTTTTCCATTTTCAAATAAAGCTGCTGTTTTTTTTCTCCTGGTGTAAAATAAAAAAAGAAAGTTTCAGAAAAGGCTTGGTTTCATTTAAGGTTGATGTTTTGTTTTGAATGTCAAACATGTGACATCCAAAAGAGATGTCCAAATGGATAAAAACACAATTCCAATGTAAATATTCCAAATATACATAAATACTATTAAAAAATAACAATAGTATCCCCTGGAATCTGGATGGTGTTGATATATATATTTTTATAAATAAAAAATAATGTTTGGTTGTATGTATAATTAGGGATTTGACTTGGCACTGTATAATTTATACACGCAATATTTTGTCGAATAAACATAAAACCTAATGTTATTTGGATAATACACGTTTTAATACGCGACATGTATAAATTCGTTTTATTCGAGCTTTGTTGTGGTACGTAAATGCGTCACAGGAGGAAGTCGCTGCTTTCACGGACCGATACAGAATAATGGTGTTCCATGTAGCCCAGCTAAACATCACACAGCGAACATGGCAGCTCACCTAAAAAAGCGTGTTTATGAGGAGTTTTCCAAAGTTGTTCAGGTAGAATCGTATTTATTTCTGCTCGCTGTTGCATGTGTTCTCTGTAGAGTATAACGGAAGGAGTCAGCGACGTTTTGGAAACGCACTTTTATTAACGCTGTGCTAAATGCTAACTGACGCCGGGCGCTAACGCAGACTCTCAGCATGTATTTAGTTTGTCTTTGACACAGCGTAAATATTCACGTTTATAAAAGTCTGTTTGTGGGATTGAGCAAAATCTACTCTGTTAATAGTTTAAATAGTATTTTGAATAAACGAACTCTTCAGTTTTTGATAGATATTTATCCTTTTTATTAAATCTACAGAGTTTTTGTTTCGAGTGTTGTTATGAACTTCTAACGGCGCCAAAATAATAAAAAAAAATATATTGTTAATCGAAGCTTTAAAATTCCGTTGACTTATTCAACTGAACTTCTACTCTATCATCAATTTCAATCTCCTCTTTGTCTCCTACCTGGTAGCTCCATCTCCAGGACAATTCTTCTACCAATGTATCGACTGTCCCTCCTCTGAACATGTCCAAACCATCTCAATCTGTCTTCTCTAGCTTTTTCTCCAAACCTTCCTGTCTGTGTTGTCCCTCTATTCCCTTCTTACAGATCCAACCTGAAGAAGCTCCAGCCAAGAAGCTACGACTGTCCAAACCCAGCAAATCTGCAGCTCTGCACATTGATCTCTGTAAAACTACCAACTCCACTGATGCGTTACAGTACCTGCTGCAGTTTGCACGCAAGCCTGTAGAGGCTGAGAGCGTTGAGGGTGTGGTCAGAATCCTGCTGGAGCATTACTATAAGGTGAAGACACACAGAGAGACGCGTAAAGCTATAGGCAGGTCCATAATCCTTAATCCAACTGTATTTGTAAGATTTAAGATCATTTCTCATGAAAGAGAACTACGCTATAGTTTTCCCACGTCACACTCTAGAGTTGAATCATGATGTTGTTACTTTCAAATTAATAGCTACTTCTCATTGTCATGACTTTGATGTTGCAAGTGATATTTATGTTGGTGATTATTATTCTAAAAACTCTAAAAAAAATCATCATTGAGATGATCATTCTTCCTTTTTCAGGAAACAGACAACTCTGTGAGATTGAAGATTGCCTCTCTTCTGGGTCTTCTGTCAAAAACTCAAGGTTTCAGTCCTGACTGCATCGTGGACGATGTCATTAGCACATTGGTCAATGAAAGTGAGATTAATTGTAGTTTATTTTGTTCACTTCCAATACATTGTGGCGGTTTGGAGTAATATTCTGATTTTTATTGTAAAAATACGTTGAATTCTCATTAAAACCTTCATTTGTAATGAATCAGTTCTCTCTGTCTCTCTGCAGAGTCTCATCAGGTTCTCGCTCAGCTATTGGACACTCTGCTGGTCATTGGTTTACAACTACCTGAGAATCCTTCAGTCAGACAGACTCTAGTAGAGGTGGCCTGCAAGGTAACACTCATACACACAGACACACTCACAAACACAGTGTTCTTCAGAAAACTAACTCTTGCTGCATGGCTCTTTTTAAAGCACTTGTCTGATTCCTACTTTGGGGTGAGGAACAAGTGTCTCCACCTTCTTGGCTGTCTTGGTCTGGTGGACAGTCCTCTCACCAAGGACAGTGATGGAGTAGGAACACTGAGGCACACAGGTATGGAGGCTTTCTGAAAACCTAGAACAGGTACATTTTTGACTCGCGGGACACAATGGGTCCCAAAATTGGACACAGGGGCCAAGTCAAGAGCAGAAAGATGAAGCGTCCGTTTGAATAAAGATAATGGAATGTAAAAGTCATGTATAGAAACCTAAAATACCTAATTGACGTCATTTATTGGAGAAATGCACATGGAAAAGGCAGAAGTATAAGTGTATTATAAGTACCGTAAATAATTTAATTCAGAGGTTGGACGGCTGCGTTAAAAAGCTCAATGGGGTCTTAGTTTACCCAGGCCTGACCTAGAATGTAGGACTTTTTGATAAGAGACAATACTGAAAAAGTAGTTAAAGACTGTAGCTTTGGTTAAGCTGTTAGTTAATGCTGCAAACCACTGGTTAGTGGGAGAGGAGCAACTGTTACGCAAAGCTGTGACTGTTCATAAACTGCAGCATTAATTTCAGTCCTTTTTGTTGTTCACTGACTTGTGATGACGCTGATGTGATATTTTCTAAATCTGACCCCCAGGAGCACAGAGAGATGTTCAGACCATCATCAGTGATCACTTTGGGGACCAGGATCCAAGAGTTCGTACTGCAGCCATCAAAGCCATGGTAAAACATTTGTAAAAATCTATATCTATAAAAGGAAACTATCATTAAACGCAGTGGAGAAAACACTGTTCATAACAGTGGTGCCCATAGGCAGATATGGACCTATCATTAGATTTCCAAGGAATCTCCCTTGAGATCCTGAGCAATTACATAAAAAAATAATAGTAATAAAATTACTTCTATTTCAAGATGCTAATCACTGAACTAAAGTGAGAATAATAATAAAAGATATCCAGTTTATATTGGTAAATATATTTAGCGTTTTTAATTTAGGTAGGTCACTTTAGCCTGGTCATTTGAAAAGTAGCTCATAAGACAAAGAAGTCTGGGCACCACTGGTCCATAATATAAGAAACAAATGATCTAATTCTCTGTGTTCTGTTGTCTGCTGTAAATCTCTCTTTTTTTTTTTACAACCAGCTGCAGCTCCATGAGAGAGGGATGAAGATCCAGCAGATCATCTATGATCAGGTACCTGCTCCTGAAATCTCAATCCTCCGGTTGTCGGTCTCCTGTCCAACAACAGAAAACATGGTGTGCAATTTGCCATTTGTCTCAGTGTGAACCATTGTTGCATCTTCCTCCTGTGTCTCCAGGCTTGCAGGCTGCTGTCAGATGACTACGAGCAGGTTCGATCTGCGGCTGTTCAGATGGTTTGGGTGTTGAGTCAGCTGTATCCAGAAAGGTGGGAGAACAAAGTTGTCAATGTGCCGTAATTGTTGTTTAGTTGTACAAGAAAAACAAAACATGTTCTGACAAGTCTCTGTTTTGACTTGGGCTTCTTCCTCCAATCAGCATTGTACCTATTCCATCATCCAACGAAGAGATCCGACTGGTCGATGACGCATTTGGAAAGATCAGTCACATGGTCAGTGATGGTTCCTGGATGGTCCGTGTGCAGGCTGGAAAAACACTGGTGAGGGAAATGAATTAAGAAAGAGAAAAAAATTAAAACAGAAGAGAAGAGAATCCTATGATTGTGTGTTTTCTCAGGGTTCCATGCTGCAGGTCAGCCCTCAGTTCCTGGAGCAGACTCTGGATAAGAAGCTAATGTCTGACCTGAGAGTGAGTTACGATCTATCAGATAATAAACATTAAGTCAATCCCACTCTCATCAGTCTAACAAATCATTTGTGTGGTCTGATCCAGAGGAAACGTACGGCCCATGAAAGAGCCAAGGAGCTGTTTGCTTCAGGAGAGTTTTCCTCAGGAAGGAAGTGGGCCGACGATGCTCCTAAAGAGAAGTTGGACACAAACACGGTCAACCTCATCGCCTCGGGGGCCTGTGGAGCTTTCGTCCACGGCCTGGAGGATGAGATGTTTGGTATGGGAACAACACAGAAAGCCTAGATGAATAGATAAATAGAAGGGGCATGGACCACTTGGATGACCATACCACTGTTGTTAAAATCTGTCCTGTCATTTTCAGAGGTCCGTATCGCAGCAGTCGACGCCCTGTGCCAGTTGGCCCGGTCCTCCCCAAGCTTTGCAGAGAAGTGTCTGGACTTCCTTGTGGACATGTTCAACGATGAGATTGAAGAAGTGAGACTCCAGTCCATCCATGCCCTGAGAGAAATCTCCACACACATCACCCTGAGGGAGGACCAGCTGGACACAGTGCTGGCTGTGTTAGAGGTAAACACAAGGAACCAAGTTCCGACACACACCTCTGTGAAGGAAGTTCAGACCAACAGGTCAGTCTCTGTGTCCAGGACTCGTCCCGAGACATCAGAGAAGCTCTCCATGAGCTGCTGTGTTTCACCAATGTCTCCACCAAAGAGTGTATCCAGCTGGCTCTGTTGGAACTGCTGAAGAACCTCAACAAGTATCCTACTGATCGCAACTCTGTCTGGAAGTGAGAGACTGTTTGTTGATGTTGAACTACAAATATAACTCAGATGATAGGACTGACTGACTGTCTCTCTTTCTTGGTAACATTGGTAAAATGTTATTTGCTTTTTTTTTTATCTCAGGTGTCTCAAGTTTCTGGGATCTCGTCACCCGACCCTTGTTCTCCCCCTGGTTTCTGAGCTGCTCAGCACACACCCATACTTTGACACACCAGAGCCGGACATGGATGACCCGGCCTGTATCCTGACAAGAAATCAAGTCATTTACCCCTAATACACTGATCTCCTTCTTGTCCTTCTTATTGTCCTTGCGGCCTGTCCCCTTTTTCAGGGATTGCCACAGGGAGTCAACATATTCCATCACACCATGTTCTCTGTATCTTCTACTCTAACTCCAACTAACTCCATGTCCTCCCTCACTGCATCCATCAATCTCCTCTTTGTCTCCTACCTGGTAGCTCCATCTCTAGGATCATTCTTCTACCAATGTATACACTGTCCCTCCTCTGAATGTGTCCAAACCATCTCAATCTGTCTTCTCTAGTTTTTTCTCCAAACCTTCCTGTCTGTGTTGTCCCTCTAATCATCTCATTTCTGATCCTCTCCATCCTTGTCTCTCCTAAATAGAACCTCAGCAGCATCTTTAACTCCTCCACCTCCAGCTCTGTCTCCTGTCTTCTACCAATTCCTAGTGTCTCTAATCCATCCATCATGGCTGGTCTCACCATTGTCCTGTAAACCTTTTCCTTCACCTTACACTTTTCTCCAGTTGTTCCATCCTTCCTGTTCTTTATTCTTTACCTCTCTGAACCTTATTGACCATTTGAATACCAAAAATAATAGTAATCAAAAAGACTTACTTAAGCATTGTCCTCGTCCAGTATTGTGGCCATTGATTAACCAGGACTCCGCAGAGTTCTTGCAAGTCCTAGCACTGTTGTCACCTGTTGTGTTCCAAGTGTTGATCCCATTCTGCTCCAGCAGGAACGTTTAGAACTGTTTCTTGTTTTTTTTTCCCTGACTCTTGTCCTCAGACATTGCTGTGCTGGTTCTGGTGTTCAACGCTGCTCCATCATGTCCCACCATGCCAGCACTCTTCTCTGATCACACCTTCAGACACTACGCATACCTGAGGGACAGCCTGTCCCACCTCGTCCCCGCACTGAGAGTGAGACCTGTAGTGTTATTGTTACTGTTGTTGTAAAGGTCCGATGCTGTGATGTGTTGCATAGTAAAGTAGTAAACACTGTTGACAGAGTTATTGCTTTTCTCCTGGGTTTCAGCTGCCAGGCAGGAAGCAGGTCTATGGTCTGGACTCCGTGGACTCAGGCTCTGGTCCAGGTTCTGTGGAGTCAGCGCAGGTCTTCCTTCAACAGAGCCTGAACAGAGTCAGCACCATTCAGAACCTGGAGGCTCCAGGATCTCAGGACCTGCTCAACTTTACAATAAGGTTCTTTTGATACAATAAGTCTTTTGACAAGATAAGATTCAGAAAACATACAGTAATAGAGTAAGTTGATGAGCTGACATCAGGGGTCTCCAATTCAAATAACCCACACTATCATTTTACAAAGGGGCCGCGTCAGCTTTCAGTGTTCAATGCAAAAGAAAAAAATTATTAAAAAATCAGTTTCCCATAGATTCTGTGTAATGCAACACTGAACCAGAAGGAGACTGTGGGTCAGGGTTTGGAGAACTATATGATTTACCATAAAATGTGGAGAACAAATCTATAAAATATTAGTATAAATTCTTTCACATCAAGGTGTGGGCCGCAAAATATTGTTCCACGAACCGCAAATGGCCCACAGGCCGCGAGTTTGAGACCCTTGGCTGAGATGAACCTCTGCTCCATTATCTACATCTGTCTGTCTCATTGCTATAGCTGAACTACTATCTGATTTGAATTTCAGAGACCTGAAAAGACTTGGAGAACTACAGCCTGAACTGGCTGGAGCTGCTGATTTCTGTGCTACGTATTTGCGCTGTCAGCTGCTGCTGATGAAGGTAGGGTGTTGATGTTTACATGCACGAGAATTGGGATTGGGCCAAGGTCATAGTTCTGGTCCAACTATCACTGTATGATCCTAATCATTTCTCTAATCATTTCTCCTCAGGCTCTGCAGGAGAAGCTGTGGAACTTGGCTGTTCCTCTGTGCCTCAAACAGAACGTCACGGCAACGGCAGCAGCCCAGCAGGTCTGTCCTCTCTGACAGGACCAAGTCATGTAAATCACACACCTGCAGGGTGTGTGTGATTTAACTCAGTGTGTGTGTGTGTGTACATAGATCTTGGAAGAAACATACAAGCTGGAGTTCCTGTACAGTGGTTTGGAGAACAGGCAGGTGGCCTCCATACATCATGTCCGTTTACAGGCCAAAGCTCTTCAGCTCATCTTGACGGCACGGTCCAAACAGGGGTCAGTGTTTCTCACATAAACACTCTGTAGGTGGTCCACAGATCAGTTCACATCTCAACACCAGTTTCTTCTGTCTTTAGGTTGGACCTTCTGATGAGCAGCTGTGAAAAGTTTCTACAGGAGGTTGACTCTTTTCAAAGGTGAGGTTATGACTTTTTCTTGCAATCACATTTTTTTTTGTATACCTAACTAAACCCTCTGCCCTCCTCCTTATTTGAGCCAGGCTGTTCCTGACAGAGTTGCCTCACCTTCAGGACAGTTTTGTGGACAAGCTCTTGGAGCTGATGCCTCGACTGTCGACCTGTAAACCAGCAGAACTGGTGAAGATCCTGCAGACAACTCTCAGACAGAGCGGCCTGCTGCAACTGCGAATGCCTGATCAGGTGGGAAGAAACATAAACGCTGCTGTTTGTACACAGACAAAAAGTATGTTCTCTTGTTTGTAGTTCTCATTTCCTCACTGCCCAACAGATCCACCGAGCCACAGCCACTATCATAGAGCCTACAGGAGAGTCTGACAATCCACTGCGCTTTACATCTGGCCTGGTGGTGGCGCTTGATATTGACGCCACACTGGAACACATTCAGGAGCCTCAGAAGAGTGTCAAGGTTCAGGTGGGTTGGGTTGTGAGACGTGCCACGGCTGGATATCTAGAGAGAAAACTCCAAGTGGAACTGATATTTGTCACCTGCACCGTGCTGTTGTCTAAGTTTCCCGACCTTTTTTGGGCCATGGACTGCTTTAATGTCTCATACTATTTACAACAACTTGTTGTGGCAGATAATGACACCTTAATAAAATTTAAATTTCTGGTGTGCTAAAATATTTTCCTAACTATAAAATCTTTCTACCCAGATTAACTGTGCATGGGCACAACAAGGGTTTCTCAAGAGCACACAGCCTATAATTTTCTGCTACCAGACCGGTATTGTTGTCATTGTTGTTTATTGTTGTTGTCTTTACTGAAAAAAAAATTCCTAATCAAATATAGTTGCATTATTGATGATAGAATCCTAGCCATTCTATTGGTCAGTTCTTTTGTTGATATGGGTATGGATCAAGTGGAAGTAATAGCCAGATGGGGACAATAGGAAATGTTATTTCTCTGCAGCACGGCAACAATTCACCCACGGACCGGTAACGGTCCTTGGCCCAGTGGTTGGGGACCACTGGCCTAAATAGTTGATGCAGAAACCTTTCACACGTCATGTTTCTCCTGCAGATTCTGTATCCTGATGGACAGAGTCATGTGATCCATCCTAAACCTGGAGACTTCAGAAAACCTGGTCCTCAGAGACATAGACTCATCACACAAGTGTACCTCTCTCACACAGCTTGGACAGGTGAGTGTCACACACTCACTCAGTGTTTTGAAATAAAGTTGAAAAAAAAATTGAGTCTCATTTTTTTCCCCCATTTATCAGAACCTTCTCAGATTGAAGTGCGCCTCCTCCTGGCCTACAGCTCCTCCTCGTCTTCCTCTTCCTCCTCACTCTCACCATTGGCAGTTAACCAGTCTTGGAGCGAAAGCATGGACACTGCCCCACCACCAGAGGCCACTGTTGAAGGAACGATTGAGTTGAGTAAAGCAGTCAAAGTCTACATCATGCCTAAACCTGCCAGACGATGAAGACTCCTGAGTGGAAGTCACCATGAGAGGTCGCTCCAGGATCCATGAGTTTGTGGTGATAAAAGGCCTGTATTTACACAAACACACACTCGGGACCAAAAGCACTTGCCACAAGTCCAACTCCCTGTTTATTCAAGTCTCAGTCCAATGACATGTCCGGTCATATTGACTCCAGTCTAACGTCTGCTTTTTTTAAACACTTTTTTGGATGATTTCTTCATTTTTTACCCAAAATACCTTTGTGCCACAAGCAGATCCAGCTTCACCTGGCTTTGACCTGTAGGTGGCGCAGCAACTAAATGGAGCAGTATCAACAGGTGGAGTGGAAAATCCCTCCGACTCTGGCCCCCTGTCTGACCAGTCTGTTGTACTCAGCTACGGCCTTCTCCGTCTGCAGGACTGTGACACTGACACCTCCCCGCTCTACATAGTCCAGGGTGGAGGCGGGAACCTGGGGGAAAAAATGAGCAGTTGATAGGTCATTGGGGTGGGGGATAAAGTCCATCATCGATCTCCAAACTAACAATTTCTGGATCCTGACGTTGGAGTGAAATTTCATATGTCCACTCCAATCAATCAGCAAGACAACCACAACAACTACACAACAAGTACTTGTGTCCCACCCCCAGTGTCCCTGTGATACCTGCAGAGCTTCATTCATCCCTCGGCCAATCACGAGCCGCTCTATGCCCTTCTTCAGAACCTCCTCTACGTCAGCGGGTTGAACTCCAGGGCGATGCTGAGAAGGAATAATAAAAAAAAGGGAATAGAAGAGTTGGTCCGTGATGTGTGCACGTGTGTGTTTGGGAGACTCACATCGGTTCCAGTCTCTCTCCAGTCCCAGGTCCTGCTCCCTCCAGGCCACACCTTACAGTCCTTGTAGGTGGTGGAACAGCCCTTCACCTTCATGAAGCCCCAGGACAGGCAGTCGATCTCCGGGGAGGTCATGGCTGTTTGACGCCACCTGCTGGACGTTGTGTACAAGTTCAGAGTTCAGTGTCGTTCTAATAACTACATTTGTCTCTCATGTCGGTGGTTATCGCACACTGGGGATGAAATATAACGTATGGACAGTGTGATTAATGTGATTGGACGGATTTGTGACTGTGGTGTGGGTGAGGAAGGAAGGTTCTCCTGATGACTCCCCCGTGCAGGGTAAAAATAGACAAATTCAGTCGCTGTTTTTGTGCAGCGTTTATTTTATTGTACTGACGTCACAAACCGATATGTTTTAGTTACTGCGGTGTGAATAAAGTTAGAAAACATGAGCGTGACTTAATGTCAGAGTGGCGCTTGTTTTGTCGCCTCAGCACAGACAAGTCAATGTGAACAACGTCACCACTCACCTCGTCTGTTGACAACTTCCAAACGTCTGCGCTTTCACTTCCTGATTTAAAGGGGCCGCGGCCCAGACCGGTGACGTCAGTCACGTGATCTGACGCAACAAAAATTACCAACGAGTGTTTGAGCAAAACACTAAACCCTTAAGAATCAAATACTTATTGTTTTTATTAATTTTATCATTCGTATATGTAAGCTTAATTCCTTTATGTGATGCAAACAAAGCTTAGATACTAAATACTCTGTCAACCAAGCCCATATTTTCAATATGTTTAGATAAGTCACTATTTTAGATTTCAGTGAATCTGAATTTTATATAACATACTTTTAGATATTTCAGTATTACAGTATAGTTTACATGACTTTTACATGCTCTTTACACTCAATCTCTCTGCTCTTGACTGGACTCCGTGTCCAATTTAGAGGCTCTACCAGCAGGCAGAAGACAGGAGGTGGAGGAGTTAGAGATGCTGAGATTCTCTTTATGAGAGACAAGGATGGACGGGATCAGGAATGAAGTCACTAGAGGGACAACACAGACAGGAAGGTTTGAATAGAAAAGCTAGAGAAGACAAATTTGGATGGTTTGGACATGTTCAGAGGAGGGACAGTGGATACATTGGTAGAAGAATGATCCTAGAGATGGAGCTACCAGGTAGGAGACAAAGAGGAGATTGATGGATGCAGTGAGGGAGGACATGGAGGCAGTTGGAGTCAGAGTAGAAGATACAGGGGGAGATTGAAAATGATGATTTGCTGTGGCACATCATCAGGTCTAAAAACAGAAGAAACAGACTTTAAAATATTTCTACGCCCTATATGAAGATTTTAGATTTTTTTGCTACATTTTATTAAAATGTTAAAGAGCTCACATCTAGTTGCTGCATTTTAACAAACTCTCCAAAGTTTTCAGTTGATAAGACACTTCCCTTGAATTCCATTGAGTCTCACAGAATATAACCATCTCTGTATATTATATCATTATCAGTTTTTTATTGGAGCAAAAAAATGACAACACATAAGTCTACTGTTATTGGGTTGATTATATCAGTCCATCAATTTAATCAGGAGAAAGCCGTGAACATAAAGTACCAGCACCTCCTAATGTCACATGCATGTACTGCAGTATTAATGCTAATTAATTAAGGATTTCTGGAGTGCACGTCACTAACAGAATGAAGTCCTGTTCAAACTGTGTTTGTTTTATTCTTATAAATATCACAACCTTCTCAAACTTTAAAGCCCTGCTTCAAAAGAAAAGTTCTGTCTCTCAGTCCAACCTCAGGCCCTGCACCTGACTTTACATCACAAATGCCCAAACTTCTGTTCGGCCTAAAACCGATGGTCATGTGACAGATTGAGTGACCACAACATTTATAGTGATTCCAGTAGCCAGGATAAGAACCATGATGACCAGGACCAGGCTTCGTCTCAGGATCAGAGCTCTGAGAGAGAGCTGCTGCTGCTGCTGCTGCTGCTGCTGCTGCTGCTGCTGCTGCTGTTGCTGCTCCTTCTCCTCTTGAGTCTCTACAGTGGATTGCTGCTCATTGTCCACTAGCTCCATCATGTCCAACTGTCTCGGTGAGTTGGCACAATCTCCTGCAGATAGGCCTAGATAACATAAGAGGATATGTGTGAGATTTTTATGCTTTTTAACTTTTTCACTTTGGGAAAGTAGTAGTTTAGTCAGTAGTAGTAGTTTAGTCAGTAGTAGTTGTCTAGTCAGTAGTAGTAGTTTAGTAGTTTAGTCAGTCTAAACATGACAATGGAAAAAAGTCAAAATCAGTGTTATGTTGTTAACAAGGTATCTCTTCTTCTTCACCATATTACACAACAACCATGTTTTCACTGAGTGCCTGATGTTCAATTAATTTATGTTCAATTAGTTAATTTTGCACAGCGCCCCTTACTGGTGACTGTGGTGCTGGAGTCGAGTCCTGCTCTGCGTTGAGCCTGTTGGTGATAAAAAACAAAATGTGAGGAAACATTTAATGGGGTGAAGAAACCTCTGTGAGCAGAAGATCTTTGTGTCCTCACCTCCATCGTAGCTTTACTCCAGTCCATCCTGATCAGGTACACAGTGAGAACAAAAGACTGCAGGAAAACACAGACGAGCAGGCCAACCCACATGCCTGAAGAACGACAAAAAAAAAAATAATCAGGAGCGGAGATAAAATAACTGATGAAAAACGCATGCTTCATGTGTAATTTACCTTTGATTCCTAATTTGGCTGAAAACATCAGAGGGAGACCAACGGGGAAACCAATGCCGTAATATCCCAAAATGTTAGTGACAGCACCGACCTTCTGTTTACCAGCACCACGTATGACACCAGAGCAAGAAGCCTGATCACAAGGTCAAACAAAGAAGGCAAAGGTCAGTCCGTTGGTCAGCAAGGGGCTGGTCGGTTATTAGGTTAGTAACAGTAAGTCATTCATTAATTAATTCTTCTATCATCAAGTCCTTCTCGGGACCAAACAAGCGCTCATTCATACATAAATACCATTCCACACCGCACTCTTTATAAAGCTGATGTCATTTTAAACACTGACTCACGTTGAGGGCTTCGAAGAACATGTGTGCAGCGTAGATATTGATAATGTCTGCAACTTTCTCTCTGATCTCTCTGTGGAAACAGAACACAAACAAGTTCAAATAAATCGTCACAATTAATGAAGTCGAATGTCGAGTTAAGTCAGTCAACTAAGTCCATGTCAACTGAAAAAGGTGGTCAACTCAGTCAGCACAACCTGAGGAGTCAGTCAACTAAGTCATTATTAACTGAAAAAGTTGGTAAACTGAGTCAGCACAACCTGAGAGGTCAGTCAACTCAGTCATCAAAACCTGAGAAGTCAGTCAACTTAGTCATTATTAACTGAAAAAAAATGGTAAACTGAGTCAGCACAACCTGAGAAGTCAGTCAACTTAGTCATTATTAACTGAAAAAGTTGGTAAACTGATTCAGCACAACCTGAGAAGTCAGTCAACTTTGTCATTATTAACTAAAAAAGTTGGTAAACTGAGTCAGCACAACCTGAGAAGTCAGTCAACTTAGTCATCAAAACCTGAGAAGTCAGTCAACTAAGTCATTATTAACTGTAAAAGTTGGTAAACTGATTCAGCACAACCTGAGAAGTCAGTCAACTTAGTCATCAAAACCTGAGAAGTCAGTCAACTAAGTCATTATTAACTGTAAAAGTTGGTAAACTGAGTCAGCACAACCTGAGAAGTCAGTCAACTAAGTCATTATTAACTGAAAAAGTTGGTAAACTGAGTCAGTGGTGGTAAATTAACAAATTAAACAAGGTTAGTCTGTTAAACCGGTTACTTTTTTACATTGAGGTCTCATAACAATGTGACATCAGTTTTTACATACACACCCTAATGCAAACATTGGGAACGTGAGTAAGTCTTTTGGACAAAGGTTGAAGTTTTCTAGTCAATGACTAACAAGAGGGTGAAAGGTGACAGGATTACGGCGATAGTTGCTCATTCACATTAACATGTAGCTGAGTCATGATGGAGATCTGAGTGTAGTGTGTGCTGAACTCACTGGTCAGAAATGAAAATGTAGGCGATGTAATACCTCAGGCCCCAGAAGAGAAGAGCTAAGAGCAGAGATATGAGACCTGAAAAAAAGACACGACTGTCATGTGAATATTCCTGTAGGACTACGGAGACATAACCTTCTCATGTAAAACATCAATTTTGAATTTTAAATGGGTCGGGACGGCGCTATACATAAGCAGCCTGGCAGCTGGTGGATAAGAATCAATCCACCAGCCTTGCCGACCCAAGTCCGTTTCCTCAACCACTGGGCCACCACTGCCGACGAGCAGACAAGAAGAAGAAGTAACCAGGAAGTTTCTGAGCAATTCCATGGATGAAATCAAGGTTTAAAAGAAAACCCTGGTGTGGAGTGAAAATCTGCAGGTCTGGGGTTGTGGGTTTAACTCACACGCACAAAAGATGGCCACTTTGGCCGACAGTTTGGCATTATCCGTTTCTCCGGCTCCCAAGAAATGACCAACTCTGACATTGCCGGCTATTCCAAAACCAGTGGGGAACTAAAAAGACATGAAACATTAACTCTGATGAAGGTGGAAAAGATGATGGTCTGAAAAGGAGGAAAATCACCATGAAACCGATGTTAGCCAGCTGGAACACCACTGTCTGGGCTCCAAGTTCAACTTCACTTATGAGACCTGGTAATGAGACAGTCCAGAAGACTCACAAACAGGTGATAAACATGGTGATGTCCAGTCTACAGTCATGGGTGGACTAGACCAGACATGGGCAACCCGTTCCAGAAAGAGTCGCTGTGGCTGCAGGTTTTCGTTTCAACCAACCAAGACCACAGAGTTTGACCAATCAGCTGTCTGGTGGCTGAGATCAGTTAATTAAACCCATCAACTAAGTTGTGCTGCTGCTGGGTAGGAATGAAAAACCTGGAGCCAGAGCAACGCTTTCTGGAACAGGTTGATCAACCCTGGACTAGAACCCATGGGTTTTACCTGCCAGGAACCCTCCGATCTCATAGGTCCACCACTCCACACACATCATAAGGAGACTGGGGATGGCCAGCTTGACAAACGGGCCCCAGTCGTAAAGACACTCTTTGGACCAACCTGAAGAACAGAACCAAGGTAAACGGCGACTGGAGATGATAAATATTTCCACCTCTACTGCTGCAGAACGGGGTTCTATAATATTTTCCGCAAAATCTGAATTGGATCAAGGACTAGTCCCCATTCTAGTCACATTAAAGCTCCAGGAGAAACCTGACCCTTAGACCTGTGAGACCTCTTCAAATCTCAGGGAAGTTCTCACCCCTCCAGGTGGCCTTATGGAGACCCTTACATCTGATGTAAACGAAGAGAACTGCAGGCATGGAGAACTCAGAAATCAAGTTGGCACAAGCCGAACCACTGTAAAAGAACATCTCCATTATCATTGCAGAACTCTGGCTCAGGATTCACAGACGGGTCAGAACCGGTACTCACACCACTCCCAGGTGTAAGACAAAGAGGAAAATGTAGTTCATGAAAGCGTTGAAGAGATTGACCACCAATCCAGCCAGGACCTGAGGCCAGACGATGCCCTGGAGGTCAGAGAAGCAGTTCTCAGTATTGTCAACACACCTGTGATGTTGATGTCACAGCAGGAACATCTGGAGAAGCATCACCAGTCTCTGGTCTCACCTGGTTTTGCAGGTACCTCATTTCTAAAGCACACATGAAGGTAGCCTGAGGAGAGAAGAACACACACCACACCAACGAGAAGAGATGAACATCTCTGTGTTCTCTACGTACGCTATAGAATTACATATTCAAGAAGACTCACAGGAAGTGCTGGCATGAAAATCTTCACATACTGCTGAGACAGCCTAGAAGACAAGTGGACAAACTTTATACAGAGAGCAGAGCGAACCAGTGTTGGACAGATACGGAGAGACGCTGTAACGCTGTTAGGTTAGAGATTTATTTTGGGGCAGTGGTGGTGCAGTGGTGGTTAAGGAGCTGGACGGAGGTCCAGAGGGTTCCAGGTTTAAATCCACTATCTGCCCCTAGTCCACTGAGGTCCACTGAGCATGGCACCGTCCCCTCCGACAGCTTCCCGGGCGTCCAAAGCTGCCCACTGTTCACTTTGGTTATGGGTTAAATACAGAGGGGACATTTGGTTGTGTGCAGTGGTGTGAATCACAATGCCTTCCTTCCTTCCTTCCTTCCTTCCTTCCTTCCTTCGACCCTTCCTTCTGTCCTTCCTTCCTTCTCTTAAATCACAAAAATAACAAAAACCTTGGAATATAAAATTAAACCACAATATAAAAAAAAGCTCTCGCCAGATTCTTTCTTCTTTTCCTTTTGTCCTTTCTCTTTTCTTAAGGAGTTGCCTGTTATCTTTCCCTGTTCTCTGTGTCCTTCATGTCCTCCCTCACTGCAATCAATCCCTCCTTGTCTCTTCTGAAGAGAACCTCAGCATCTTTAACTCCTCCACCTCCAGCTCTGCCCCCTGTCTTTTACCTATTCCTAGTGTCTCTAATCCATCCATCATGGCTGGTCTCACCACTGTCCTGTAAACCTGTCCCTTCACCTTAGCTGACTCTCTTCTATCACAGTTCACTCCTGACTCTTTTCTCCAGTTGTTCCATCCTGACTCCACTCTATTCTTCTCCTCTCTTCCACAGTCTCCACTGCTCTGAACAGTTGATCCTCAGTATCTAAACTCCTCCCCCTTCTCCACCTCTGCTCCTTGTAACCTCACCATTCCACTGTTCTCCCTTGCATTTACTCATGGGAACTGTGGCTTGCCAAGAATGACCTTCATTCCTCTTCTCTCTAGTCCAAACCTCCACCTCTCTAAGGTTCTCTTGTAGTTGTTGCCAACTCTCACTACAGATCACAATGTCATCTCCAAACATCAAACACCTTTGAAATCTGAAAAAAGACTGCAAAGAAATAAGGGAGTGAAATGAAAACTGCAAAGTAGTGTGAACATTCTGAAATATATTGAATGTGAGACAGGAGAAGGCACAGAGACCGGGTCAAGTTTTTGGGAAATATATACAGCTCCATTGTAAGGAGCTGTATTGTAAGGTCCCAAGGACCCATAAGGAGTCACTGACCCCCTGTTGAACACCACTGCAAAATAAAATCAACAGATTTAAAACCCTGAACACCCCCTGTAGGGGCAGCAGACTGACCGGGCCACCGCGGGTTCCTGATGGAACAGGAGCAGAATGGGTTCAGTGTTGACGAGCAGAGCCCAGCAGGGGAAACAGGTGAGCAGCAGGATGAGGACGGCCTGCTGCACGATCACTCCCACCTTCGGCAGGTTCCCTCCTCCAAAGGTCTGAAATGCAATAATGTGACATGTCAAGTCATGACGAGTATTTCTGACCAAACCTTGGGTGCGTTTGGGTCGTGTCCCACCTGGGAAATCAGGGTGTCACACGCTGATGCCATCCCAATGCCCACGGATACTCCCATGGTGTTGACAATCTAGGAACACAAACACTTGGGTTGGGAGAAACTCTACTCTGTAGACGTTATAGACGTTTCTAAGCTCCTATGGCCCATACATAACGACTTGACGGGCTGGATTTGGCCCCCAGGCCTTGAGTTTGACACATGCTCTACATACTCTATCCTATCCAGGGGCATCACTTTATATGTTGAATACATTTACATTGCAGAGTGAATGTGTAAACTATTGAATCACCTGCCCAAACTGCTCAACTTTCCTGTTTTTCCATCTTCTCCCATGTCCTCTGACAGTCAGAGGACAGATCTCACCGAAAAGTAACACTTGGGTGAATTGAGCTGTCAGTAATAAACAGACAGTTCAGAAGTTGTAGACAAAATTGTAGACAATATCAAATATAGTGTTTTTTTTAATGTATTGTTTGCAAGAAACGGTTCAGAGCAGTGGACACTGTGGAGGAGAGGAGAAGAATAGAGGAGAGACGGGATGGAGCAACTGGAGAAAAGAGTCAGGAGTGATCTGATATATCACATAGTTGTGAGACCAGCCATGATGGATGGATTAGAGACACTAGAAATAGGTAGAAGACAGGAGACAGAACTGGAGGTGGAGTTAAAGATGTTGAGATTCTCTTTAGGAGAGACAAAGATGGACAGGATCAGGAATGAGGTGATTAGAGGGACAACACAGACAGGAAGGTTTGGAGAAAAGGTTAGAGACAGATTAAGATGGTTTGGACATGTTCAGAGGAGGGACAGTGGTAGAAGAATGATCCTAGAGATGGAGCTACCAACTAAGAGATTGATGGATGCAGTGAGGGAGGACATGGAAATAGTTGAAGTCAGAGTAGAAGATACAGAGAAGAGGTGGAGATGGAAAACAATGATTTGCTGGAAAAGGGAAAAGCTGAAAGAAAAAGAAGAAAGGAGGAAGGAAGATGGTTTGGACATGTTCAGAGGAGGGACAGTGGAGACATTGGTGGATGAATGATCCTAGAGATGGAGCTACCAGGTAGGAGACAAAGAGGAGGTTGATGGATGTAGTTGGAGTCAG
>JAFBJS010007176.1:299430-318719 GCA_016785265.1 Paraplagusia blochii
TCTTTGAATTCAGCCCTAAATCCGACAGGAACCAACCCTCGCAGCCGTCGAATCAGAGAAGAGTTGGTGAAAGAGAAACGAGAAGCCGGTGGAGTTTGACCCTGACCGGTCACCGCGAGGAACTCCTGGTTCCGTAACGTTGTGTTTTCTGTCATTTTCCTCCTCCTCCTCCTCCTCTTCTTCTTCCTCTCCTCTATCCTTGTCTTCTCCTTCAGTGACGCGCTCTCGTGGACTTCTCCACACTATCTCTTGGAGCTTCGTCCTCCCTCGAAGGATTGTACTGTTTCAGGCTCCTCCTCCGTGCGTTGACGCGTGAATGTTTGTGTAAGAGGCAGAAATATGTGACATATTACCATTGTCCCCATCCATTCATCGTTATTGTTGTTATTTACACTCTAATCTATACCCTATAATCTAGGTTGCTCCATTGTGGTCGTTTTCGGGGAGATCTTGGTCTAACTGTCTGTCCCAGAGTCCACACTGACAGGTGGAGAATCTCACAGATAATGTTGAGAACCTCATTCAGAACCAGAACCTCATTCTAGAGGTGTCTGTGGATGGAAGAGACCGTTAAAGACATTGAAATGTCCAAAAAGGGTTCAGTTGTCAGCAACTGGACTTCTTCTTGGAGTTGAAAGACGTTTTCATTCCTCAACTAAGGAACTTCATCAGTTTCTGGTTGATGTCAGAGGGAACTCTAGTAGTTCTACTCCTCTAGATGAAGTTCCTCAGTTGATGAATGAAACTCCGAGAAGAAGTCCAGCTGCTGACAACTTTTGGAGAGCAGGACCTGGATGAATGAGAATCTTCCCAGACGTTAACGTCTGTCATACCGCCTTTCCATCTACTCCGTGGAGGGAAAGTGATGTGACTTTGTGCCACTAGATGTCAGTGTTGTGTAACAGTTCAATTCAAAAGGTAGTTCACCAGTATGTGGAGAGACAGACAGATAGACAGACAGACGTGTGTGTATACAGTATATACTGTATATATACAAATATATACAAATATATACAGACAGTCTATATGTGTGTGTTTATAGAGTATATATGTAGATTGATAAATAGGTAGACAGACAGGCAGCCTATAAATGTGTGTGTATAGTGTAATGCAGTAGATAAATAGACTTTTATTAGGGGGGTACCCTTCAAGAAATAACTAAATATCAACAAGTACAGTACTACTAGTACCACTACTAGTAATTATTTGTAATCCTAAAAGATAAAAGCAGAGATTGAAGTGAATTATAGAAATATAAAAGCTGACGTGGCCTTGGTTTTGACTTCTCTGTACTAATTAACATACGTTACCACTGTGTACAATACATTAAGCAGTCAAATCAAGTGTACAGTACAGTACACCTCTGAGTTGGCTCCATTTATGAATAACATACAGTCATTGGTGCCTTCAGGGACAAGGAATAATGGCAGGTGCATGAATTGAAGCAGTGAAGCGTTCATGACATTTTTACGTAATGATACCAAAGACTTTTCTAGAGTGCGCTGCTCGCGGACACATACTGCATATTTTAATTAGAGTACTTTTTTTAAATTATTTTTTTAGTCGTCACGTGTTGCTTCAGTTGCTTTACATCTGCTTTTAAAGATTGTTTTTTAACCAATCAGATTTTGAGTTGGCCGTAGTTCTCTGGACTCCTGGTGTATTTGTTTTTTCTGTTCCTTTCCCTTTCTGAGAGAATGTTTTGGACTGTGCTTAAGGATCTGGATCACTTGTAATAGATTAAGATTAAAGATTAAACTCCTTTTTTTGTCATTGTGATTCACACCACAGCACACAACGAAATTTGTCCTCTGCATTTAACCCATCACTGAAGTGAGCAGTGGGCAGCTAATGAGCGCCCGTGGAGCAGTGTGTGGGGACGGTATCATGCTCAGTGCACCTCAGCAGTAACCTGGCAGTAGGGGGATTCAAACCTGGGACCTTGCGGACCCAAGTCCGCTTCCTTAACCACCACTGCCGCAATAATAATAAATAATAAATAAATAAATATAATAAATAATGGCGATAAATGGCAAAGTCAGCCATGAAGTTAGAGATTTGTTAGGCAACTGGACATTAAGTCAACATTGAGTTACATTTAGTTAACAAAATACTAACCTGAACCAACCGTCATCGATATGTCATCCATAAAGGCTTAAATAATAAAACCATTTTAGCCGTAACTGCACCAAAATATATTTGTTTTAAGGAAGAACCACTTAAATAATGAGAAAATAAATAAATAACCAAATTTGAACAGGTTTGGTGGGCCGGATTACGAAACCAAACGGGCCGCATCTGGTCCCCGGACCGTAGTTTGTCCCTGCCTGGTCTAAATTAAAATGCAAATAGAGTGTGTCAGTATTGCAGTCCTTCCACTAGATGTCTCTGTTCCTGAACGCGAGCTCCTCTGAAGGTCTGTTTCTTTAAGCAGAGCGCATTCCTGCACGCACGCACACGCACGTGCACTCGCAGGGACGACAGAGCAGCAGCAGCTGGAGAGGGTGTCAGTGAAAATCTCCCCGTCGCTGGAGGTGGAAGAGGTGGAGGAAGTGTCTCCTCGGCGGGTCTTCGCTCACTTCCAGATCCAGGATTCCAACCCCTCCGCCCGGCCTCGTTTTCTCCTCCTTTTCCCACGGAAGTGTCTCCTTCGCCGGGCTTCGTCATGTCTGAGTTCCTGGAGGGTCTGCTCGGGGAGCGGCTCGTCAACAGCGAGAAAGCCGAGGTGGACGTTCGCTCCCTGGGCTCCAGAGTGTCGCTGCTCGGGCTCTTTTTCGGCTGCAGCCTGAACGCACCATGTCAGCAGTTCAACGGGAGCCTGTGTGAGTTCTACAGCCGCTTCAAGAAGAGCTCGGAGCACCGGGAGCAGCTGGAGGTGGTCTTCATCTCCTCCGACCAGGAGCAGAAACACTGGCAGGACTTCCTTCAGCAGATGCCGTGGCCTGCGCTGCCTTTCAAAGAGAGACACAAGAAGGTACGTAAACGCATCACTGGGGAGGCGGCCAGGCCCCCTCTGAGTTGGTAGATCCGAGTGTTAGGGACCCCGGCCCGGTTTGGAGGGTTTGGAGAGCTCGGTCCCTGCGTCTGTGACTTGGTCTGTGGTCAGTAGTTGATTTTGTTGGTGTTCAGGGATTGAACATGTTTTTTTTTTTACTTTTAAAGAACTATTCATTGTTAATTTTCCATAACATTCCCAGTCACATCAGCTCTTCCTGCAGCAGGACAAACTATCTGGACTGAGCAAAGAGACATTTTGGTCAAATATTTTACATAGTAAATATTTTTTTTAAAGGTTCGTCTCTTTGCTTTCTAATGTAGAGTTCAACAAAGGAAACGAGATAAGACCTCATCTCCTCCTTTTCCTCTCACACAGACCCTGGAAAACTAAGGCCCGGGGGCCGGATGTGGCCCATTTGGCTTTTTAATCCGGCCGCCAAACTTGTCCAAACTATACAGTTAATGTATATTCTTATTATCCATCTGCCTTTTCCCTGCAAAGCCAGCATTTCTCCAATAGATAGTGCAGAAGAGGCTAAAAGTATTTGAATTTTAGCCTTTGTTTAATACTTTACTCGTCATTTAAAAATAATTGCCCAGACCAAACAGAACTCTTACAGAACACAGTGGCTCTGTGCACATTCCTGCAGGGGAAGCTTATTCTCATTTAATTTTCCTTTTTATATTTTCATTTTAGTGAGTAATTCCGTTTTAGTTTTTTTTCCTTTAATTTTTTTTTTTGTTTTTGCAAATCCATATTTAATAATCCTTAACAAGATGAACATTGAACATTCCGTAACTGCAAGAAATGCTGTCACAAATATATATCCATATTTGTGTTTCATTTTTTTATGAACGCAGTTTTTCTTTGGAAATAATTGTCATCATTAATGCATCGCAGTGACACGTCAGGGCAGTAAACAATGTGAAAAACATGTTGTGGAAACGAAACGTTTGGATATCCAGACGCAGTGATTTATAACCATGGCATTTTATTTTACCTTTATTTTGAAATTATTTTTTGAGATGTAATTGCATAGCGTGTGCTCCATCCATTATTATCACTGTGATATTAAAATTGTTATTGGAGATGACGCAGAGATGGAAAACGGTGATTTGCCGTGGCAACCCCTGAGAAAGCGACACGCTGAAAGGAAAAGAAGAAGCTGATGATGATGATGATGATGATGATTCTTATTATTGTTACTATATGGGTCTGTTGTTTGAGGTGGACACACACACATACACACACACACACATTCACCGAGGCAGGGCCTCAGTGCAGCATCACCTTCCTCTCCCTGCTGCTGTACAACCGCTGAGGCCCTGATTGTTGTTTTCTGTGGTTGGACGGAGATGCCGTCGTCCGATCGTGTCTGAGGTTCTTCCAACCTTCAGCCGCCATGACAACACACCCACAGCCGTTCACGCTCCGCTGAGCAGCTTCATGAATATGATGTGTGCAGGAGTAGACGAAAAAAAAAAAACCCGAGAGTCTGGAGGTGAAGTCAGGGAGGAGGCGCAGGGACGTCAGATGGAGGAGGTTAAAGATGGATGTGGAGTCGAGTCCGAAAGGAGCAGCCGAGACAAAACATGTTTTATTATTGAAGTTGTTAAAATAATGTTCACATCTGAACATGTGGTTCTCAACTGGTCTGACTTCAGGATCCTCCATCAACCTTTCATAACAATAAATGTAATATAACATTTAAAAAATTCACTTACTTCTTCTGGCAATGAAAATTATTACAAAAAATATATAAGTCTTATTTTTTTATTGCTCCGACTGAGGCCTGTGACTCGCAGCAAATGGATCCTTGACGCACTTTGGAGTTGAGACCCACCAATTGAGAATCAGTGCTGTGATTAATAACATTTTTAGATCATTTTAACAATCAGATCACCTGCTGCTTTTGTTCTGCGGTCAGTTGGTTTGAGGGAACCTCTGATAAGAAAGGGAGTGAAGAACAGTCACATGACCTCATCAGTCGGTCCTAGGAACGTTCCTGGACTGTTCTAGGTCACAATGTATTCCCTCTCAAAGATCTGTGAGCTGGAAAGTCTGTCTTCGGCTGTGAAGACCAGACGACCGTTTGTCAGATTCCTCTGTGTGATCGTTTGAATGTCTTCAGTTGACACTTTCAACACTGTCTTCTCTACAATAATACTTTTTTGGCCAATTGTTACTGCAGTTACTGTAGTAGTACTTGACAGTAAGTGTCTCCATTGTGCTGCAGCTGCGAGTCCTTGTTCCTGCGTCTCACAGTTTGACAGAAGCTTATGTAAAGACAACCGTAGACACCTGCTGTTCTGAAGGTGTGTCTTTGTTCAAGGCCATAGGCACTGGATTCTTCCTATTTGTGTCCAACTGCTTTGTCTCCCAGTGGTGGACTTGTGTTACTGGTGTTATTGTCGTCCCTCAGCTCTTTGTGTCTTTGTGTGTCCTCTTCAGTGGAGATGTGTTTTCTATTCTGAGCAGAGACATGAGACTCCCAGCAGAGGTGCAGTTCACTGACTCAGGTTTCGGCTGATCAGAGAACAGTCTCATCAGACTCGATCAGTTTTACCAAAGAGCAGGAACCGAGAAGAGCGGAGAAACTCTACTTCCTGTTCCCTCTGCTTCTCCCTTCACCCTGTCACGTACGGGAACAGAGCAGTTGTTGCTCTTTGTCTCAGTCGGTTACAATCTCTGCATATGAGGATCCAAGTCAAGGACGAGGGAGTGTAACTGTAGAACCTTCTAGAAGAACTTCATGTCCAGTTGTCTCATGAAACTGGGAATCTTCATCAACAGTAGAACCATTTAAACCTGTAACATCTCTGACCTCAGGTGTTCACAGACAGACTTTCACTCTTTAGCTCCGGGGTCTCAAACCCATGGCCCGTGGGCCATTTGTGGCCCGTGGAACGATATTTTGCGGCCCCCACCTTGATGAGAAAGTTGAATTTATAATATTTTATAGATTTGTTCTCCACATTTTTTCTTTTGTATTGAACACTGAAAGTTGACGTGGCTTCAGTGAAATGATAGTGTGGGTGGTGGCCCTCAACTTATTTGAGTTTGAGGCCCCTGATTAAGCTCCATCACAGTTAATCTTTAGTTATTTCACAACTAATCTGTAGCCATATCATATCTAATCTAAGCTTCATAACAGCTAATCTTAATCTACATCACAGCTAATCTTTAGCTACATATTATTAAAGTTTTAGCTCCAACACAGGACATTTTTAGCCACATCCCAGCTAATCTTTAGCTAAAGTTAATCACAGCTAATCTTTAGCTACAGTTAATCACTGCTAAGTTTTATCTACGTCACTTCTAATCTTTAGTAACGTCATATATAATGTTAATGTAATCTTGAGCTACATTAATATCTCATCTTAGCGACGTAGCAGCAAATCATTACTTCAAAACTAATCTCTTGCAACAACACATAATCTTTAGCTACATCATTTCAAAGTTTTAGCTTGATCTTAGCACATATGTAGCTACACCACAGCTAATCTTTGGCTTATTAACAGCTAATAGTTAGCAATGTCCCATCTAATCTTAAAATGTGTTATCTAATTGTAGCGCCATAACAGCTAATCTTGATCTACATCAGAGCGAATCTCTAGCAACATCACCTCATGGAGCAGTGGTTAAGGAACCAGACTTGTGTCTAAAAGGTTCCAGGTTCCAATCCACCAACTACCAGGTTACTACCAGGTTAGCTGCTCAGTGTTCACAGTGGATCACAAAGTCACAACTATCAAAACAAATCTCTAGAAACATCACATCTAATCCTAAACTTTATCATATCTAATCTTCTAATCTTTAGCTCCTCCTCATCTTCTCTATAACTACAGCAAATCCATAGCTACGTCCCAGAAACTCTCTCGTTATGTCACACAAAACTCATCTTTTGTCATTATTTTGCGATTCATTAGCCTTGAATTCTATGAGGACATTCCTACAGTGTTCCTGGTTCTCCCAGACCAGTGGACCAGGAGAATAATTCAGGCCTGTCTTTTTCTGTGGCTGCAGACGGAGACAAGCGTGGACATTGTTTCCACAGATCATTACGGTCTGTTCTTCTCATGCTGTCGCGTCTCCAGCATCCGGACACTTTTTCCCTTTCTCATCATCAAGGGCTGGTTGGTGCTCCATCAGACCCTCCCCCTGCTCCCATCAGTCCCTGCTCTGGTCTCTGTAAATGCTTCTCCTCATGCTCCCCCTCCTCCTCCTCCTCCTCCTCCTCCTTTTCCTCCTGTACTCTCTCACAGCAGTGTCCCAGCCTCGGGGCCATTCTGTCGTCCACAGTTCAACTTCTCGTCTTCTCTTTGTTATAGCTCTCAGATGAATGTTGGCTCTTTGTCTGATGTCCTCCACCCTCCTCCCCCTCTCCACCACCATCATCATAGCTCATGACAGTAGTTGTAGCGATTGAACAAGGCTTAATAATAATAATAATGGAGTTGTGCCTCTGGTCTCACCCTGTGTCGGGGAATGGTCCGTCAAAGAGACACCTGTCCCTTCACCCTGATCACTACGTCGTCCATGCTGATTTGATATCACAGTGTATAAAGAGGAGGGGACACTGATGTAAGAATGAGACAAAAAAGACATGAAGACAAACCGGTCACAGTTGTCGATGGTGTCGAAGGCATGTTTGCAGGTATGTGTCCGTATGTGGCTCCTGTATCTGTGTTTGTGAGATTTCTCCAGTCCAGGTCACATGATACTCTGTCTCCTTCTGAAGGTCAGTGTTGCCCTTGTGTCCAATCTTAGAAACAGATCCTGTTTCTGTGAATGTGTCTGCGAAGACTATTGTAACTGTTAGAACCAAGAACTGATAAGGAGGATGATGATGATGATGATGGTGATAATGTATCGATAGGTTGGTAGACAGATTGAGAGATTGATGGACAGATAGAGTTCCCTTTGGGTTGATGGGTGATGATGATGATAATGATGTGACGGAGGTGACGACACAATGACGCGGATGAAAATGTTGCAGAAGGATCAGACGCAGCTACGAAGGTTCCTCAGGTTCCTCAGGTTCCTCCCACTCCTTTCCTCTCCTCCCTCCTTCCTTCCTGTTGTGAAGTCACCTCAGCTGTTTTCTCCTCATTTACGGGGTGAAAAACCACAGAATTCCTGACATTCTCCAGCTGTGAAGTACTCAGGAACCGGAGCAGGACCTCCTGCTGAGGGCCAGTCCTGGATTAACTCAGTGTCTCCGTGTCGGAGGCTAATCATTGTTTAGACGCAAAATCCGGGAACACTGATCCGTCTGTGTTCAATGAAGGTTTTATCACTTAATCCTGTTGTGAGCGGCGGGAGAATCGGATCCTTTGACTCAGAACAGTAGAACGCAGCTCTCTGTCACACAAGTGTCCAGATGATTAGGGACGGCAGGGCGTCAGGGACAGTACTCAGAGGGAGAGGAAGATGAGGAAGATGAGGATGTGTTATTTACTCAGTACTGGGTGGTTGATGTTGTAAATGGTTTGTTCAATAAAGAACCTCAGCTGGAGATGTCCACTCTGTCTGTTGTTGTCCACTCTGATGTTGACCCCTCAGAGAAAAGAACTCAGTTGAACTGAAGTAATTAAAGAGCAGTTCAAGATGCAACAAAATTAAAATTCTTGGTCAAAACTGAAAAACAAAAATTTTGAACTGGACCTCAAGGCACAAATCAATAGTCATTTATTCCTTTCAGTCTTTCCCAGCAAATCGTCCTGTCCCATCTCCCTCTGTCCTCTGTATCTTCCACCTCCATGTCCTCCCTCCACTGTTCCCCCTCTGACCATATCCAAATATAACAATTTAAAATTTAATATGTAAAATCAATTAAAAATATAAATGTGTATCAATTTACAGACCTCAGTCCGACCCAAACTCTTTTCCTTGAAGACACTTTTTTGGTCCGATGGCAGTGATGTGGTTTTGGTTCCATTTATATTTAAGTCTAACTTTAATGTTAAGTTTTGGGTTCATTTTCAGAACCTTTGAATCCTATTGATGATAAACAGTAGAGTTTTGGTTGTGGGATATAACAGTGTTATAGCGTCTGACTCTTTCCTCCTGCCCGTGAACGCATCACGTTGTAGCGCACATATCTATTACGTACTATATGTTCGAACAAGTGTTGCATCTGAAAGAGTGTTCTCCAATACATAAATATAAAAACATGATCAGTCCTGAAATTCTACCAGTTCAGATGTGTATAAGAGACAGGATACAGTGGTAAAATAATGAGATACCAGGGCGGAGACAAAGAGGAGATTGATGGATGCAGTGGATAGGACATGCAGGTAGTTGGAGTCAGACTGTAATCAGTGGATATGGACACAGAGGTTTGTCATCATTATGGAATTCAGATTTTCCCACAGAGTGAAACAGATATGTTTTTAAAATAGGATGATGGTGTTTTTTTGTTGTTGTATTTGTTTCTTTTTACTGAGAACTTAATTTAACTGGAAGTTGACATTATTTTCAGGATTAATGTGAAATTCTGTCTCCGAGAGCAGTGTTGCCCAACTTTGTTTTGCACCATGGACCAAATGTCTCTGTTGTGAAGTTGTGGCAGATAAATACCCCTTGATAAAATTACCTTTCCGGTGTCCTGAAATATTTTCCTACCTATAGAATCTTCCTACCCCAATTAACTGTGCATGGGTACAGGAAGCCTATAACTTTCTGCTACCAGACCGGTATAAAAAGAATCTTGCATCAATGACTCTGCGTCATTTTGAGTTTATTGTTGTTGTCTTCACTGAGAACATATTTCCTAATCAAATATAGTTGCATTATTGATGATGGAATCCTAGCCATTCTATTGGTCAGTTCTTTTGTTGATATGGGTGTGGATCAAGTGGAAGTAATAGACAGAAACATTATTTCTGCGAGGCCCGGCACCAATTCACCCACAGTTTGGACCCGTACTGGTTCAGCCACTGGGTCGGTTTGTCCCATATGGTGCCATATCTTCTAAAGATGTCCTACATTCAACTCCAGGATGTGGTGAATGTGAAGGTTCTTTTTTACGCAGCATTATTCTCACTGACTTTTCCCTCCATCCATTTGGAGAAAAAGGAATAAAAGCCAAGAAAAAAAAAAAAATCAGTGCCGGCCTCAGAGAAGCTCTGATTATTTTTTCCATGGAAAACACAGCGGTTTGTGGAAGTCTGTGGATGGAGATAACAGATCACATGTCATCTGCAGCCGTTTGGTTCCCAGTTTGGAGAAAGTGTTTGGAGAGTGTGTCGCCGCAGCGTATTAGGTAATGATACGTTAGGGTTCGACTATGGTGTTTGTGTGTGTCCTGACTCTGAGGTTAACAATGGTCACACCAGGGCTGGAGAAATACAACTGTCAGGAAGTTTTATTGGAGCAATTCTCAGCTCTGTTTGAGTTTATATTTTGGTCAAACTTCAGTGAAAAAAAAAAAAAACCTTTGACGCTCAGCACTTTTTCAGGATTCTGGATTTTGAAGTCAATGTGTTTGACTTCCAGTAAGCAGCTTTCACTGGTTCCAGTTTATTCAGACTCACTGTTGAAAACCCAACCGGGGTCGTCTGGTCCCGGGTTTATCCAAAGAGAAAGAGGAAATGCCCGGCAGCGGGGCTAAGCGGATTAGAAGGGGCCGCGGGGGCCACTGATGAGGGCGCTGCCTATTGTTCGAGCCTGAGAAAGTGAGCAGGAAGAGCTGCACACAGGTTCTTCACAGGAAGCCAACGTCTGAGAACTTCAGCAACAACAACCCTGAGTTATGATCACAGAAAAATCCACCAAGGTCAGAAAATAAACACCAGGGAAAATCGATGAGGCGCTAAAAAAAATCTACCTGAGCAGGTGAAGGAGACTGAAGCTGGAGGTTAGAAACAGATTGTTCTCCAGAATGACCAGAGCTTCAAAAGTGGTAACCAATCATTTTATAATATCTATTCCAGGGGTCTCAAACTCGCGGTCCGTGCACCATTTGCGGCTCGTGGAACAATATTTTGCAGTCCCCACCTTGATGTGAAAGTTGATTTTTTTATTTTTTTTATAATAATATTTTATAGATTTGTTCTCCACATTTTATGGTAAATCCTATAGTTCTCCAAACACTGGTTCACAGTCTCCTTCTGGTTCAGTGTTGTATTACACAGAATCTATGGGAAACTGATTTTTATACTAATTTTTTTTGTATTGAACACTGAAAGTTGACGTAGACCTTTGGTGAAATGAAAGTGTGGGTGGTGGCCCTCAACTTATTTGATTTTGAGGCCCCTGATCTTTTCAATTACTTATTATAATCCACATGTTCACCTCCTAATTCAAAAATCCACAGGTTGGAAAATCTCTTCTTCTCTCTTAGCTCATGACAGTTCCAGGTCAGAAGATTCAGAGCTTTTACAAACACACGGCAGTTTGATGTTTGACTAAAAAGCCTGTTTTACATTTGGACCAAAGTGGTTCCTCATGGAACATTTCCACTTGGCATTAGAGAAGACAGAGAGCTGTTCCTGTTGGAGGAGCCAGGCAGAGTCTGAGTTCTGAGATGAGCCCAACACACCTGTAAACACAGTTATTACCAAAAACACTGGCTTCATCCTGAGGCCATGAGGAGTTGAGGAAATTCTGTTTTGCTGTTGAGAAAAGAATTGGAGAAAATGTTTTTTTTTAAATAAGTTCTGCAGGAGAAGACTGAGACGCGATGGTGTTTAGTTGTTTGTAAAACCTTGACTCAGTTTGGGATTTTTGTCAGATTGTTGCCAAGAAGTAAATCACCGTGCACGCTGTGCAGGACTCCTGTAGCCAGAGCTGCTTTGGACAAAGGTGTCTGCCAAGTGTATAGTGACGTGAGAAGAACATGGTAGTACTGTAGGAGATGCGCTGATGCTGAGACACAATGGGAATAATGCTAAAAACGAATTTCCCTGACAATTCTGCCATTCTGTGCGCAGACATGGAAATGAAAAAGTTGTTGACCTGTATGGACCAGGAAATGTCTGGTCAGTCAGTTCTACCATGTTGTTGACTTGTTTTCTCCATCCGTGTTCATGGAGGTGCAGTGTAACATGGTGGAGGTTAAGGCTAGGGCCATTGTGGGGTAAGAACCCTGTTGTTACCCTGTGTGTTACTTGCGAATTGTTGCGCTAACGATAAATTGTGTTCAATCAAACAGT
Source organism: Paraplagusia blochii (assembly GCA_016785265.1). NCBI lineage: Eukaryota > Metazoa > Chordata > Actinopteri > Pleuronectiformes > Cynoglossidae > Paraplagusia > Paraplagusia blochii. Next base: position 311,587 of record JAFBJS010007176.1, read on the forward strand.
GTAAACTGGGCCTAAGAGGAACTAGTATAAGAAAACCAATAATGGACACAACTGGTACTTGTCCAAAAGACTCGCCACCATGAACCCCTTAAGGCTGTGACCCAAGAAAATTTTTACTTTTCAATTTTATTTATAAAAAACATAAAATAACACTTATTTAATAAAACATTAAATAACACTTCATTTTTTGTTGTCCTGGCAAATGCCTGTGACCCACTAAAAACAGCTTCTTGACCCTCTTTTGGGGCGCGACCCAACAGTTGAGAATCACTGTTCAAAACTGTGGGTGTCAAACTCATGTATTAGTATTTCTATAGTTGATGAATACTCATCAAAGTTACATTGTGTGAACTAAAAAATATTGTGTTAGAAACTTCAGGACTTTGTTATAAGGCTGATGTTTTAATCTCCATGGGCCACAGAAAATGACATAGATGAACCCTATATGGACCGCAGGCCTTAGGTTTGACACACAAGTGCTCTAAGGTGAAGAGAATGTGAATTTGAGTGTTGGGATTCTGCCCTCACTTAATGACTACTGGGAATGACTCTGAGAATCCTGGAGAATGAAGTTTTTAGAACAACATGAACCAGGACTCGGTGAAGACAAAGAATTTTCCACACCTAGAACAAACACTAAAGTCTCTTTTCAGGTCATAAATAGTTTTATGTGTTTGTGGGAATGTTTTTAATCACAACTTAGGAGTCGCTCTCTCAGACAAAACCTCCTCCTGCTCCTCATCAGGACCAGGAGTCGTATAAATAGAAGGAAACCTGACCCACTTTTCCCTGCTCTCCTTTGTCAAACAGGGAAGAGGACACTGCTGTGGGGGTGGGCGGGGCCTCACTATGACAAGGGTGTGGGTCCAAGACCCTCAGGTCCCTCATAAATCTTCAGAGCTCTTGTGTTCCCACTCGATCTGTCAGCGCCTCCCACTGTTCAACTTCAACAGTCTGTGCTTTTCAAAATGACAGCCAGCGATTCCCTGCCAGGACGCTGGGCCCGCGTGGCTGAGAACGAGTCCTCAGTCTCCGTGACCGTGACGTTCCTCAGAAACAGCTGCAGCGTCCTGGTGTTGACGGAGCATCTGCTGCTGCTGGTCCTGCTCCTGGTGCTGCTGCTGCTGCTGGTGTCTGATCTCCAAACAGCTGCTCCCACTCACAGCCAGACAATGAAATGTAAAAAATAATGAAGATCTTATTCAATTCTTCTTTCTCTGGTGTTTAATCTTTTGGAGATTGTTATATTTCAGCTTCATTAATCTATATATTCATTTCCGTCTATTAATGGGACATTTTTTATGATGTCTTCCATCTTGAACTCATCTAATCAACTATTTCGTCCATTCACCTTCGACCTCTCACCCGTTACCCCGCCGCAGGGGCAGCAGTCTCCACGACTGCCACCCAAATCACACTGCACCATACTGTGAGCCTTGCTGTGGGTTGGTGAGCCCACCGGGAGTTATGTGGGTCACGATGGTGCTACCCATAGAAGACCTCGGTGGCAACCTACCAAACATGGTATTTCACTCTGTGCTGTTTGGGTCTTGGAGGTCAAGTCTGCAGTTTGGTTCCTCCATCATGGTATGGTGTGTTTGTCAGGACTGAACGTACATCTCCTCCTCCCAGGGGTGGAGTTGGAGCTTTGTAAACATTTACAGCCCTGTCCCAGTATTCACATACAAACACTGGTTGGTTGATTGATTAATTAGAAAATCAAATCCTACAAATTGTCCTGAGGACTTGGACTGGTCCATAAAAAAATGTTTTGAGAGACTTGAGTGAGTTTTTTTTGGCCTTTTTCTGACTTCTCTATAGAACCTTCTTGGCTCTGCTCTGGTCTGCTCCAACCCAGGGAAACATCTGTCATGAAGTGGAGCCGCCATAAAATGCTTCAGAGATACATATTGAAATCATTGTCCGGGTATAAAGAAGTCATTTTTATGTTCTATTTCCTACGGATCTGTGGGTTTCCCGTTCACTGCTGACGGATCCCAGCGCCTGCAGCTGGAAAACGTGGCTCCTGACATCAGGCAAATCACCAGACTACAAAGGCTGGAAACAGCTGCCGGAGCAGGGACTTTATCAGGGTTAATGGTCCGCACTGAAGCCAATCTGTGGAACAGGAGCTTAACAAGTTCAACCCAGAGCCGGCTTAGCATACATTAGTCAGCATAGGGGGCTGGAGCCCACACACTGCTGTAGCTAAAGATTCCTGTGCAGCTTCACCAAGAGCGAGGTCACATCGCTGCAGCTGATTGGTCCTTTCTCAGCTGCTCTGATTATATTCTGATCAATAAAATGTAGTAATACCTTTATCCTGGTACTAGTTCAGGCATGGGCAAACTAAGGCCCGGGGGCCAGATGCGGCCCGTTGAGCTTTTTAATGCGGCCCACCAACCTTATCCAAATAAAATAATTGGTCTGTACTATCATTGTAGTTCTGCCTTTTCCCTGCAATGGTTTGTACCATAAAGCTCCAGGTTAGGCAGGTCAGCAGCAGCAGAGGTGAAGATCAGGGATTCTTAACCTTTTTGTCGCCGAGGCCCAATTTTTTCAGTGTCGAGTGACCTGGGGCCCTTCATAATAGCAGTTTAAAATTTTCACGGCCCTCTAGGGGGCGCTTGCGGCCCAACTTGGGTCCAGGGCCCAATGGTTCAGAATCCCTGGTGTAGATGAACTGGATTGCCTTCATCAGAATGTTCTAAAACCTAGTGAACCGTACTTGTTTCTACACAGGTCACAGCAGCGGGGTCTAAGGTTCGACAGCTGCCGTGATCTGGAAAAGTTCCCTTTTCCAGATCACGGCTCAGCAAATGCAATTCAGCGGATAAACACACACAGAGATGTTTGGTCTGATGGTCTGAGGCTGACCAGGTTCTTCATCCGTCTTCAGCCTACCAGGATAACGGGAAGAAGCAGAACCAGAAAAATACTTAGAGAGTAATTACACTCAAGCTCAAATCTTGACGTGTAAAGGGGGAAACTAACAAAGTTCTGTTTTATCTTCATTAATGATGAAAAGGAAGATTATTTTTAATCCAGGTCACTACACAACCTTGGTTGTTCCATTTCCATGGACCTGGAGCTTGAATGTTGACTAGATGAATGGGATCAAATGAACTCTGTTCCACATTAACAGGATTGACTGAGGCCTGCTGCCACTGACTGACACTGAATGGAACTGGAACAAACGTGAACTGCACTAAATGGCCACAAACTCCTTGTCCAACTTAAACCAAAGTGACATCCATATAACTCTGCTCACCATGTCCACATTGTCCCTCAGTCTGACTGAGCCTGGTGGTGAGGAATGGTGGTAGAATCTGGACTGATGACCTGAGGCAGGGTCTGGTCTAGGGATGTAGATTTCCTGTCCCTGGGGTTTTGATGTTGACATTGCAGCAAGGCTCCAACAGTTTGACATTTAATCCAGGAAAAAGAATTTGTTAATCTGGAATATCTCAGACAGAATAACAATGGAGTAGGAAGATGTTTGAAAGAACAACAGCAAGTAAAAAACAAACTAACAGAGAGACTGTGGTCTTTGATTCATGGTCTCCACCTCATGGTAGCTGGTCCATTGTATTCAACCCATGGTGTCTGGTCATGTGTCCATGATCTACGGTGTCTGGCCTCTTTTGTACCTGGTCCATGGTATCCACACCATGTTTTTAGTTACTCATTCTTCAGCCAATCATATCTGGTCACTTCCCTATTGTCTCTGGTCCTTGATAGCCAGCCCATGGTATTTGGTCCATGTTCTTCAGCCAATTGCTTTTGGTCACTGGTTCATGGTTTCCAGCTGATTGTGTCTGGTCTCTAATCTATTGTCTCTGCTCCATGGTATCCAGCCCATGGTATCTGGTTTATGTTCTTCAACCACTTGCATCTGGTCACTGGTCTCTAGTCTATGGTGTCTGATTTCTATTGTCTCTGGTCAATGGTATCCAGTCAATAGTATCTTGTCACTTGTCCACTGGGTCTGGTCCTTGATATCCATCCCATGGTATCTGGTCCATGTTCTTCAACCACTTACATCTGGTCACTGGTCCCTGGGTTCCAGTCTATGGTGTCTAATATCTATTGTCCATGGTATCCAGGGCACAGTATATGGTGCTTGTACTTCAGCCAATAGTATCTAGTCAACGGGTCTGGTCCTTATTATCCATCCCATGGTATTTGGTCCATGGTCCTCAGCCAGTTGCATCTGGTCACTGATCCATGGTCTCCAGCATATTTATTTGGTATTGTATCTATAGTCACTGCTTCATGGTACCCAGCCAATTGTATCTAGTCCATGTTCTTCTTCATCTGGTCACTGGTCCCTGGTTCCAGCCTACGGGGTCTGGTCTAGTGTATCCAGCAAATGGTGTTTTGCGCTTGGTCTTCGGACAATAGTATCTTGTCATCAGTCCATTGGGTCTGGTCCTTGATATCCATCCCATGGTCTTATTGTCTTATTGTCCCTGCTACAGGAGAGCAGCAGGTTCTGTAAGTTCTAACCCACCAGTGCTCCAGCAGGGTGCAGCAGACTCAGTATGAACTCCCCGGATCAGAACAGCAGTCTTTTGTGTGCGTGTGTGCGCACGCTCATGTTATTTATAAACCTCAACAGCAGCAGAACATTCCAGACGCAGCTGAACCTCAGACATGTGTCTCGGTCTTCTCACTGGACCTGCTCAGGTCCAAACTGTTCTCGTCCAAATATCCCAGGTCCTGGAGTTGGTCCTCATTCATTTTCTTCTCTACAGTAGTATTTTCTAAATTCCACTTCCTGTGATCTAACATGACTCCGGTGAAACAGAACCAGCTCGGTTATATTGGCAGTAAATTCCTGAGTGTAACGTTGGCCGGGGACTGAACTCCTGAATGAGTGAGCTGAGACTGAAACTCCGCTGGTTTCCTTCTCTGACTTTATGGAAAACATTCATCACTTTTCCCTGGACAGTTATTTTTTCAGGACAATGCTTCATTCACTGGGTTTTACGTCGTCAGGCTCAGAGACGCCGTCTTTGTTTCATGGAAAATCACTTGGTTAAGGATTTCTCTCCCAAATGGCGTAGCTGAAGTTCTCTGGGAGGTGTCGGCTTCAGCAGATGTTGATACCTCGGTACCTGTGGAACTGGCACATCCCACTGATCCAGTATTTACGGTCCTGTGGTCTACGTCCACAGCAGGGCAGTGGTTCTTTGACTTATTGTTGCTTCATCAATGTTTAATTGTGTGAATACCAAACTCACCCTTAATTGAAATCATGAGGTCTTTGGTTAGGACAGATGGAAAATACCAACCTAACCAAAGACCATTCAACTCCATTATATGTTACTGCGTCATCTCTGTGTTTAACAGCAGTCTTCCACAGTCAACCTTCTCATCCTCATATTCTCCGCACAGAAAACTCTTGGTTTTACACCACAGGACACATGACTTATGGTTTCGTTTAGACAGAAGGGGAAACTAGTGACTAGTGACTGGTAAAATCACTGGTTTTCTCTTTAAGGTTTAGTTTGTGAGCTATAATCACCGCTTATCTCTTTGACAGTTGTTTATATTGATAGCAACTGCACTAAAGTAACTTCTCTTGGTCTCTGTCTCGCATTTAATACATCTAAAGATGTCTGCCTCGGTCACAAGACAAACAGAAGGTTTTCTTGCAGAGGTTAGGAGAGACAGAGAGGAGACAGAAGCAGAAGGAGACATCTTTGAAGCTGCATTTGACAGACAATTCACAGAATAACGCTTGAAATATGGATTTATTGCAACAGGTTGCAATAAATGACAAGCAGGATATTGCAATGACAACTACAATAAAGTTGCATACATGGCTGTTTAGTTTATTTTAATCATAATAAAAAAGTCATACATTTTCTGTAGTCCAAAAAAGGTGAGAAACCACTGTTCTGTTTGGTTGTAAGGACTTTAATGGTGTGTGATTTTTGAGCAGATTTTTAAGATGAAAAGATTAAATTTCTTTTTTGTGATTAATACCACAGCAGACAATGAAATGTCACTTCCATCACCAAAGTGAGCAGTTGGCAGCTTTGAGCACCCTGGGGGGCAGCGTGTGGGGGTACTTGGCGGTAGGGGGATTCGAACTGGGGACCTTCCCGACTCATGTCCGCTCCCTTAAACACTAGGCCACCAACTTCCCTAATTCTGCCTCCATCGCGTGTCCTGTGTTGTGTAGTATACGCAATCCATTACGATAACTTTTTGCAAACGCCTTTATCCAAAGAAGTTGCGGCTACAGAAATCCCTGCTGTGAATGGAAGGACAGTGTGAGCAGTCCAATGGAGCACAAGTTCCAAACTAAGGCTCGAGGGCCAAATCTGGCCCACAGTGTAATTATATCTGGCCAGTGAGCTAAAATGAATTGTGTATTAAAGTTGGCCAACCAGTATGTAGACCTAGAATTTGTTATATTTATAATATATTGTTTTGTTCTAGCACATACATCTTGTTCTTTTGGGAAAGATCTACATGACATTGATCTGGAAAGACCAGGAAGAGACAGAATAAGAAACAAATACCACTGCTTTGTGTAATAATTTCTAATTTAATGTTATTTATGTTGATAACATTAAGCTTTGGCTGTTCCAATTCCAATGTTTCCATATGAAAGACCATTTAATATCTGGAGAGAATGAAAAAAATGCATGTTACAGTTCATTTCACAACGTACAGTCATGAAAAAAATGATAAGACCACTGCTGTTTTCTTCAATTCCTTGTTCATCTTAATGCCTTGTTCCACTAAAGCACTGTATTTGTCAGTACAATGTTATTGCTAGTGATGTAGGAACGGAAGTGATTTTTGTCACTGTCAATAAAACCATGCAAAATGGACAGAAATTAAACCTAATTATGAGCCTTTTTTGTTGTTATTATATTTGTCCAGATTAATGTAGATTAAGTGGAAGCAGACTTTTAAATGGACAAGAAATTAAAGACAGAGTGGTCTAATCATTTTTTTCCATGACTGTATATTCTGTCTCTTATACACATCTAGATGTGTATAAGAGACAGGTCTCACCCAGGTGGACACAGGTTTGATGAAATGAACCCTATTTCCTGTTTGTGACCCAAGGGAGCAGAGGTGCAGCGCGTCTCCTGTCTCTTATACACATC
>JAFBJS010007176.1:318751-335989 GCA_016785265.1 Paraplagusia blochii
CTGTGTATTCCATTTACTTTCTCACCTCTGTACTGGTTGCGATAAAATACTTTTGGACCAAGTTAAATGTCTGGAGTCCATGTCCAGTATGTCAAAGTCACATCAAAATGAAGTCATTGAGCTCTATATTGGGAACCTGTCTCTTATACACATCTGCAATAAAGAGACCGCTTTNAATGTAGATTAAGTGGAAGCAGACTTTTAAATGGACAAGAAATTAAAGAAAGAGTGGTCTAATCATTTTTTTCCATGACTGTATATTCTGTTAGGCCTGTGTCTTCATGCCAGTTTTTAATTCTGGGCCACGGTGAAACTGAGTTTGACACCCGTGGTATAGAGTGACAACAGGAGAGGTGAACTGTGAATTGATCACCCAGGGGATTCACTTGTACAGTATGAGCAGCAGATGGAGGCTGTAATTCCAGTAAATGTCCAGCTTTAGTCTACACCAGGGGTCACCTCGCAGGGACGATGGTCAGAAGAGCGTCTGCTATTGTGTGTCCCTGAGTTAATTATTATTATGTTGGGGCAGTCTGTGTGAAACAAGTAGCTCTTTGTATTACTGAGGGCCTTTGAGGTAGCTCTCTGTTTTATGAAGGTCGATTACCCCTGGTCCACACCAAAGCTGCTCCCTCATTTTGGACATTCTCTTCATTTATTGTCCACTGTTTTCCAACAGTCCCAGTGTCTTGATGTTTGGAGTAGATTAAAGAGGGAGTCACGCTGTGCTGTGGAGTGTTAGTGTCGCAGTCTGACATCATCTCCAGCTTGGAAGGTCCTTCAGCTGCTGAAATAAGATCTGAAAGGAGAAGCAGATCTGAGAGCAGTCCTGCAGGAATCCAGGCTGAGAGTGGGCTGTGGCCTCTGTCTCACATCTGAACTTTTAGATCACTCAGTGACCCGGAACACATGTACTGTAAGCTGACACACTATGAACTGAGGAGGACCAGTTTACAGTACTGTACAGTACTCGAAATACTGTGGTTTTTTTTTCCTTTATGGAGTCTGTCTTGTTTTTTTAATGCGTTAAAAGTACTGAACAGTTTAAAATAATGTCTCCCTGGGCTGCGTGAAGATGGTTCCACCAGGTTTTAGTGTTTCTGGTCTTTGTCCCAAGGCCTGAGTGGAACCACAGAGGCCCACAAGTATTTAGACATGGACAGAGTGGTCTCTAGGTGCTGATGGTTAGAGGAAAGTCCCCTCATGATGTGTTCAAGGACACTCTCCCCAGCTGAGATTTAATTTCTGCTGAGGAGCAGCATCGTTGTGCAACAATGAAATGACAGACTAAATGAGTTCTCCTTCCCCCTGACATCAGTTTTTCATTTTCTGAGGCTCCATTTTTAATTTAAGGGTCATGTGACAGGATCCAAGGGAACCATGAGGTCAGAGGATGTCCTGTTTGATCCACAACAGACATGAAGGAACGCCCAGGTTCATCCAGAGGCTGAATTAGGTAGAATTTAATTCTGGTCCAACAACCACTAGGTCAACTTAATTCAATAAGTCTACAAACCCAGCACACCTGGGCTCTGGACTGCAGTTTGGACATACTGGACATCAAAGTTCTTCATTTTCAGCACCAGTTTTCAGATGTTTTCACCTCTGTTTTCAGCAAGAATGTCAGTCATTCAGTCTGTGAATTTCTCTGTGTGTTTAATGTTAACTCTATATTGACTGCAGGTGTGAATGTTAGTGTGAATGTTTGTTTGTCAACACCGGGGTTTGACACAGCAGTGAGCTGGGACTAAATGTCTCTCTGGATTTTTGTTTGGGTCAACTGTTCACAGGTGGTTGGATCTCAACACGTGTGAAAGTGGTTTATTGTTGATGGTTCGTTAAAGCTCAGTTGACGTTCTCTGACATAACTTTGTCAGAGTCATAATCAGTTTTTTTGGTGGGATTATCGGATATTAACCTTTATCTGTACAAAGCATATGTTGTATGTTTAGTCAAATGAGCTGCTATGCTGCCATCTAGTGACTTTCACTCTAGTATACAGACGTTTATCTGCAAAATTGTTTTCATGGCAAACTTAATTTGGTCAATCCAGGCATTGCGTTATTGTTATCATTATAGGAGAAAATTGATAACAACTGTTAAAGTTATTACATTATATTGTGGCGATGTTATTGGTCGGTTGATATTATCACACATTATCACACACAATTTAGTTTTTGGTCCTCAATAACCACAAATTCTGTTGTCAACTTCACTGTGGAGGACATAATGTCAAATATCCTCTTATCAATCCTGACCACCTGTGGTCTGATCACACCATAAGGTCCTCAGCCTCATTGTGGGTTTGAATGAAGCCCGAATGTTATTGTAGGAAGTGTATGAAGCTCAAATACGTTAAAACCCCCCCCAGCAACAATCCTGGTTGGAATCCTTTTTCCTCAGGGAACCAGAGCCACGAGAGCAGAAGGATCAGGAGCAGCTACTCTGATCCACCTCACAACTTTAATATGCCTGAAATGTTCATCAATATTAATGACCTGTGTTGTGATGGGATCAGACTGAAAGCTGCAGCAGCTCCAGGTCTCCAGCAGCAGCAGCAGGAGGAGGAGGAGGAGGTGAAGGGAGTCAGATGAGGGGTCAGACATCGGTCGAGAGGGGAAAGCAGCTAAATCCTAAAAACGGTGGTTGCAGAATAACACGGAGCATTATGGGTAGAATTAATGCCTCCTCCCCACCCACCCCTTCTGTGGCTGGGGCCGAGCTGAGTGCAGCTAATTAAGCAGTCAAGGAAATAAAGCAGCATTTATGGAAATGCGGTTGCACTAAAAGGTCTATTCAGTGTCTATTATGTTCACACTTTAAAATTCCCAAAGTGCAGCTGTGCTGAATTAATGAACCATTGTTTCTGGATCAGATGCATTCAGAGTTCTTCATATTTGACTCCACACCACCTTCCTTTTCTCCCGCTGAGGCAGAATGTGTGTTGTGTTACTTTCTGGCAAACACTTTTCTCACAAAAATGCACCAGGCCGTCCAAGTCGGGGATTGGCTGCTGGTTCTAGAGCGTAGTTGATAAGACTGCAGCAGATTTACATCTTGTCACTGAGTCTGGTCTTGTCCACAGATCTGAACTCGATGAAACCCAGACCCGTGTTGGAAGGTGTGACCTACAGAACATCTTAAGTCAAAACTACGACTGTGTCATCACAACAAAATCTCTGCCAAAAAATTAGGAGTTAAATTCTGATCCTTCACTTCACACTGACCAGAGAAACAGTCCTGTAATCCTGGGTCTGGATTAAAGAAACCTGACTGTGGACATAGTACTACAGTCCTCAACTACACTATTGCAGAACTACCTGCTCTGAGGTGGTTACAAATATCGATTCAGGATTCTGCTAGGTTGCAGGGGGAGCAGTCTCCACGACTGCCACCCAAATCACACTGCACCATACTGTGAGCCTTCCTGTGGGTGAAAAACCGACTGGAAATGATCTGAGTTGGGACAAAGCTATGCCTGGAGTACCTCAGTGACAATGGGGCTGCTGCTGGATTTGAACGCTATTGACAATTTCTGTCACTGTTTTTTATTTTAATTTGTAAAAATTACACTATGAGTGACTACAAATCACTGGTACCTAGTCTAGTCGAGTCTGGTTTTGACTGATATAGTTTAGTTTGTTTTAGCCTGATCTGGTTTGGTTTGGTTTGGTTTGGTCTGATCTGATCTGGACTGGTCTAGTCGTGTTTAGTTAGGTTTAGTCTGTTCTGATCTAATCTGGTCTGGTTTCGTTTGGTTTGGTCTGATCTGGTTTAGTTGGGTCTGGTCTGGCCTGATCTGGACTGGTCTAGTTTGGTTTAGCATGCTCTGATCTAATTTAGTCTGGTTTGGTTTAGCTTGGTCTGATCTGGTTTAGTTGGGTCTGGTCTGGCCTGATCTGGTCTGGTCTGGTTTAGTTTAGTTTGGTTTAGTTTAGCCTGGTCTGGTCTGGATTATTATGATCTAGTCTCATCTGGTCTGGTCTAGTTTGGTTTTGTTTAGTTTGGTTTAGCCAGGGCTGATCTGGTTTAGTTTGGTCTGATCTGGTCTAATGTGGTTTGGTTTGGTTTTCTTTGGTCTGGTTTGTTTTGGTTTTCATTCAGGTGGATAATGGATAATTGTTGACCTCCTTCCACGCTAACATTGGCATGGAGAGTTTGAAAAAGCCTGTTGGGGGAGGGCTTAGGACTATTACTGGGTTTACTATTCACACTGACCCCCCACCCTAACCCACCCCCTCCTGCTGTTTTTACACCCAGTCCACTGCTCCATAAAACCTCCAGGCTGCAGAGCCTCGGTCCTGGATTGAAAGGTTGCTATCAGGCTATTGTGGGTCAACACACAATGGAAGGGAAGGGGGTTGGGCATTTATCCGTTTACCCACTGTACCCCTTTACCCACAATGCTGTCTCTCTGGTTGGACTCATGTCCTTTTCTTCCTGCACCTGTTTCTCTTCAAAACCCATGAGTTTATCAGTGAAACAGACGAGTCCTGACTCTGACTGGAAGAGACAGACGTGAAGACTCTGGGCAGAAAAAGTAATTCCAGTCTCATCAGATCATCTGACGTTGTCACCACTCACAAAGTCACAGCAGATGTTACACATGGAAATGAAGTGATGGAGTCACAGTACTGTTGGAACTGTTGGTTCTTAAGAGACAGGACCTTGAACCACTGATTTGAGGTCAGTGTGTTCAGTGTTGATTAACCACTGAGAGACAGATGTCGCTGAGTTGTCATTATCATCACTGTTAAAACACAAGTTCTTGACACTGTTTAAGTGTCAATCGCTGCTGAATGTCCTTCAACACTCTCTTCTTCTATCTCTCTCTCTCTCTCTCTGTCACACTCTCTCACAAAGTGTGAAATGTCAGCTGTAGTTACAGTCGTTCACTGTGGTCAAACAGAGTCCTGGAGGCAGATGAGTGTCACTGCCCACAAGGGTGAGATATAAAGGTCTGGGAGTGACCTCCACTCCACTCCTCGTCCACTCCACCCTCTGATAGACTGAAGGGCTCAATGAAAACAGATCTGAGATCAGAGCTGGGCTGGAGTGGGCTGTCGAGTGAGGTTGTTTGTTCTGCTCTGCTTCTCTCAGCAGGACGACGTCTCACTCTGCAGTACAGACGGCACCATCTGGACCTGACCCTGTGACTGACTGGGACCCAAATGTAGTGCACAGTGATCAGATTCAGAAGCTCAAATGTTTCCTGAAGTTTGAAATGCCTGATATAAATACTTTAAATAACTTGCATGCATACAACCACCAGAGCTGCTGTTGGGAATGAATCCCGACAATCATCCCTGCTGTCGGGAAGAACCAGCTCTTCCTCCAAGCAGCGATGTCTGCTGAGATTTTTCTGTTCGTGCAGACAGACCAAAACCAACCCCCACCGAGACCTGATCTGTCCTCCTTCTGGACCCTTGTCCAGATCCAAGTGAGACCAGATTATTGTGATATCACAGTGAAGCGGATCCTTTAGGTTTTGGGAAACAGTTGGAGGTTTCTGGTCTGCTTTCTGGTGTAAAAGGGATTCAGTCGATGGTTTTGTGTCCAGATTCATGTCTGTAGTGACTCTGGGTTCTGTCCTGACTCCTTCAATGTTCTGATCTCTTTTTTTTCTCCACACTGACTTCACACACTATTTTGTTTTCAATACTTTCAGGATTTAATCATCAATTTTCTTTTTCTCCCTCTCACTCCTCCCCCACCCTCACCATGTGCAGATGAAACTGTGGAACAAGTATAAGATTACCAGTATTCCATCCCTGGTGTTTGTGGACGCAGCGTCTGGAAAGGTGGTCTGTCGGAACGGCCTGCTGGTAGTCAGAGATGACCCCAAAGGTAAAGACCACTGACCTTGTTTACATTCTACATTCTCCGTGTCTACCACTCTACCACAGCCATCCTGACATTCCTGGTCAGTTTAAGCTCAACGGTCCATGTCCTGTTGTCTGGACAGTTTGTCAATTAACAAGAATCTATAGGAATTGACCAATGAAAGGACCAAAAGATGACCACTCAACCGTTACTGGGTCTCAGGGGCAGCAGTCTCCAGGACTGCCACCCAAATCACATTGACCCATACTGTGAGCCTCCCTGTGAGTAGAGAGTCAACTGTGAGTTATGTGAGTCAGCGCATCAGTGGCAACCTGGCAGCCAAGTCCGCTTCCTGATCCGCTGCCTATTTTATCAGCATTTCCTTGGATATTTAATCTGAGGATTGAATAAACAGACTGCAGACTGATTTGACTTCAGCTTCCAACACTTCAGCAGCTCCACCTTAAGACAAACAGTAGCAAAAGGAACAGGAATTTCCCCTGAGGCAACATCAACATAAATGAATAACTTATATTTACAACCAAGTGAAAGACTGTAATAACAGGTTAGTCTTCATACACACACACATCCTGTTAATAGTTTTCTGCCTTTGGTAAATCATCATTCATGTCTTTATTTTATATATATATATATATATATATATACACATATATACATATATATACACATATATATACATATATACACATATATTTATACATATAATTATATATACAGTATTTATATATGTATATATAACATATATATGAATATCTGTATATTATACATATATACCTATATATCTATATATAGGTATATATATTCAGGTTCAGAAAACTTTATTTATCCCTGTGGGGATCAATTGAGAACATATATATATTTATATATATATTTATATTTATTTATATATTCAAAACTTTATATATATTTATATTTATATATACAGTACTTATATGTGTAACATTTATATATGTATATATAACATATATATGAATATCTGTATATTATACATATATACCTATATATCTATATATAGGTATATATATTCAGATTCAGAAAACTTTATTTATCCCTGTGGGGATCAATTGAGAACATATATATATTTATATATATATATATTTATATTTATATATACAGTACTTATATGTGTAACATATATATGAATCTCTGTATATAATACATATATAAATACTGAATATATAAATATATATTTATGTACACATATACTGTTTATATATTTGTATATGTATGTATATAAATTTACATTATATATAGTACATGCATAACATCTATTTATAGTAACAGTAGTATGAATTTATATATGTATATATATATATATATGTATACATATATATATATATATATATATATACATATATACACTGTATATATAGACAGTTGTGCTGTGACTGTTATCCAATAGACTGCTTAATGAGTGGGGAAACTCTTTTCCTCCATTCCGTCCACGTCTGTCCTCAGACCACAGTAGTGTTGGCCTGATGGCAGCAGACAGAGCAGACAGAGTCCAGGCTGGACGACAGAAAACCATCATGAAAACCTCAAGTGGAGACACAGAGGATAGAGAGAGGGAAACAGAAAAAAAAGTCTTTTTTCCTTTGCTGTATTTCCATTTATCATCTTCGGTCCAAAGAATGACTGGAGCTACAGCCGTGCGTGATGGAGGTGGCTTTTTTGTCCTAAATGACACAGTGTGAGGTCGGTTCCTTTCAGTGAGGCAGCGGTGACACTGCTGCAGTGCTCTTTTGTTGAACAGACTGTTAAAGTGCACTCCATGGCCGAGGCTCCCGGCTGTTTCACTATCACTCAAGTCCAAGTCCTTTCATGAACGCTGAAAGGCAGAGGCAGTGGAGGATGTCCTCCACCCTCCCAGTCTTTATGGGTGGAGCACAATTATGGCTGTTTTATCTTTTCTGCTGAGCCTGGGTTTACAGTCCTGCACTGAGCCACAGCACCACCACGAGGCCCGATTTATACAGCCATGATACGGTACGACTACGGAGCCTCTGGATGCAAAGGTTTACACGGACCTGGTGCAAGGACATTGACTTTCGTCCTTAAGCCTCTGTGTTATGCTGCTTTAACGATGAAAAAAAACAAGAGGAATTCTGTTTGCTGATGTTTGCATCAATAAGCTGTTGCACATCAAAAACCAACGATCCTCTCTAGCACGGAGAACTGGAGCTGGAGGTTACATAGCTAATCCATAGTGCCGGAGTTTCCAAACCATTCCACTCTTGGATCTGTATTCAGAGAGATCTGATTTCTCCATCCTAAATTCCAGACTTATCTGAAGACAAGGCTGGATTTATTGCCTTATAATCACTGAGCCCAGTCAACTGAATGAGAACAGTGTGTGTTCGTAGTGAGTGGTTTAGAAGTTTGAATCCCATGAACAACAGGGATGTTGATCAAACGTCTGCACTGATGCTGCCTTGAGTCATAGGAAGGAAAGAAAGAAAGAAAGCAAAATCCTTGGCTTTTAGACATTGTGATCCAAACCACTGCACACAACAAAATGTAACCTTAACCCTTTGAGCACCTGGGGAGCAGTGGGTTGGGGCGGCTCCATGCTTAGTGGACCTCAGTCATAGCTGATTAAGGATCCAGATGAAATGAAAGACTACTGTAATATCCTAACGCAGTACCACAGTACAACATCAGGGGCTGTACTGGTCCAGGTGATTGACTTATCTGTCTTTATCGTCAACCTCTCCTGTCTCCTCCAGGTCTGGAGTTTCCTTGGGGGCCAAAGCCGTTTGCAGAGGTGGTGGCCGGGCCCCTGCTGAGGAACAACAGACAGACTGCAGACAGCAGCTCCCTGGAGGGACACTACGTGGGGGTGTATTTCTCAGCTCACTGGGTGAGTGAAAAACAAAGATCCACCCTTGTCCATGATTTAATGCTTTGTGTTTATGTGAAAGTATTATATTGTATGATATTATATTATACTATATTATATTATATTATGTTATATTATATTATGTTATATTATATTATATTATATTATATTATACTGACTGACGGTCTGTCCTTGTCTCTGTCAGTGTCCTCCGTGTCGTAGTTTGACCAGAGTCTTGGTGGAATCATATCGAATTGTAAAAGACTCAGGAAAGAAATTTGAGATCGTCTTTGTCAGCGCTGACAGGTGAGACTCACTGATTCATAAATGAAGTTTGTTAGTTACTCACACACAAACAACGTCAATACACAATGTTGTTTCACTTCTCTTTTGAGTCTTTTTATTTTTATGCTGTCCACCTTTACTGCAGTACTGCAGTAGCCCATTAGAGGGCATCACCTTACACTTTGGCATTACTGTTTGTCCGCCCTGCAGGTCGGAGGAGTCGTTTAAACAGTACTTCAGTGAGATGCCGTGGTTGGCCGTTCCATATTCAGATGAAGCTCGCAGATCACGACTCAACAGACTCTATGGAATACAAGGTGCTTCGCTGGTTCCGCCTCTTCCTGTTTTTATTAAATGAGAATCAGATTCTGCAGCACCTCCTCAACGTCCTTCTCCTCTTCCCCTCCTCCTCCTTCTGCTCTTCCAGGCATCCCCACACTGATCCTCTTGGACACAGAGGGCCATGTGATCACACGGCAGGGCCGAGTTGAGGTTCTGAACGACCCGGAATGTCGGCTCTTTCCCTGGCATCCTCAACCAGTGATGGAGCTGAGCGAGTCCAACGCTGTGCAGCTCCACGAGGGCCCCTGTCTCGTCCTGTTTGTAGGTGAGTGGAAGTGACGTCCAAGGTAAATGTCTCTAGTCTTTGTTATCTCTGTGTCTGAAGTTTCTCCTTCATCCAGGTCTGCCTGTGATGGAGGAGGACGCTGTCTATTATGGTTTCTATAGAGAATATTTACCTTCGTCCTGAAGTCCATCAGTTATGAATAAAAAATCTTACCCAATGCTATGAAACATAACAAAAGCTTCACCTTCAATTTGGGATTTTTATATTATTATTTTCAATTAAAACAAACTACCACTGAGATTTTACCTTGGACCAAAGTCCACAGAGGAAGTCAATGATTTCTTTTTCTCACGTCTTGTCTTTGTCTCCACACTGATTGGTTCAGATGCTGAGGAGGAGGGAGAACTGGAACCAGCCAAGGAGCTGATTCGACCAATTGCAGAGAAGCTTTTGGCAAAATACAAAGCCAAAGAAGAGGAGACGCCGCTGCTCTTCTTCGTGGCTGGAGAGGTAAGATGTTGTTTTCTCACATGACAACCCAGAACCAAGTGGAAGAGAGGTTTTTCTTTCCTTTTTCATAACAGGGTCTCAAGATTTAAACTTAAGTTTTATTATTTGGTAGTGGTGGTCTAGTGGTTGAGGAAGTGGACTTGGGTCTGCAGTTCTTAGGGTTCGAGTTCACCATCCAGAGGAAGGGTCACTTTATGGTGCAATTTGATTTGGGTGGCAGTCATGGAGAAACCCATTTGGTGGCAGTTGGGCTCCATCAAGTGGTTCATGGAAGATAGTGAATTATTCCCCCCTTTGTTCATTGGTTTTGTTTGACCAGTTTAATATTTTCATGCTGTATTTGATGTGACTCAAACGACTGGAACTGGGAAAACAGTCACAGTGATGGTACTATTTGTATTAGAGTGTTTTCTTTTTTACTAAATTAGATTCAAGTTTAAATTTGATTCGAAAAAAACAGCCTCAGAGGAAAGATCAGTTTCACAACACTAAATATAATGCAGCTGAATATATCCACAAATTCTGGTATTCATCTTGTGTCTCCTGCAGCAACTCTCCCACTCACTGACTTCATTATCATTAGCCACGGCGCCCCCTGCAGTCTGTTTTCTGTATTGTTCTCCACAGTGTTAATAAAAATACACAAAATAAACCTAAAATTGAAATACAAATCAATGGACCAGGTAGTCCACACTGGAAGAATAGATTAATGTAAAGAAAAACTACCGATAATAGTCCAAATTAAATCACAGGTCAACACAGAAATACCTAAATATTAGATAAGAAGGAAAATATAAAGCTGAGGCTGGGGTCAGCCAGAACATTTTGTGTTATCTTTGAAAAGTCACACTGAAATTTACTAGTGGAGATTTCTCTGTGGAAGAGAGGTGAAGAATAGAGTGGAGTCAGGATGGAACAACTGGAGAAAAGAGTCAGCAGTGATATGTGATAGAAGAGAGTCAGCTAAGGTGAAGGGACAGGTTTACAGGACAGTTGTGAGACCAGACATGATGGATGGATTAGAGACACTAGGAATAGGTACAGGACAGGAGACAAAGATGGAGGGGAAAAAGATGCTGAGATTATTTTTAGGAGAGACAAGGATGGACAGGATCAGGAATGAGGTGATTAGAGGGACAATACAGACGGGAAGGTGTGGAGAAAAAGCTAGAGAAGACAGATTGAGATGGTTTGGACATGTTCAGAGGAGGGACAGTGGATACATTGGTAGATAAATGATCCTAGAGATGGAGCTACCAGGGAGGAGACAAAGAAGAGATTGATGGATGCAGTGAGGGAGGACATGGAGGTAGTGAGATGCATATCAGGACACGGAAAGATGGAAATTGTTGTTGCAATAGTCATTCACCACGTACCCAACGAATAGTGTGTATTTCTGATTACTTATTAGTAAGTTATTTGAAGTTATTAAGTTATGTGACAAACTTGTTTTGTAAATGTGGGCTATATAAATAAAAATTGATTGATTGATTATTTTCATTGAAAAAAAACACTCCTTTCCTTTCAAAAATAAACTGACACCAAACCTTTAAAAGACTAGTGTAGCCAAAGTAGGTCAATGTGCCTTAATTGTCAGTGTATTGTTAATATTCTCTCTCTCTGCAGGATGACATGAGTGATTCTCTCAGAGATTACACCAACCTGCCAGAGGCGGCGCCACTGCTCACCATTCTGGACATGTCGGCTCGTGCCAAGTACGTGCGCGATGTGGAGGAGATCACGCCGGCCGTGGTGGAGCAGTTTGTTGGAGACTTCCTAGCTGAGAAGCTCAAACCAGAGCCCATCTGACCTGGACAACCCACAGACCCCCACCCTCAGCTCTCCATAAAAAAAAGAAAGAAAAAAAAAAAAAAAGACTGGCTAATATTCTGGGATTCGCTGTCATTGCACCCTGTAGCTCCGCCCTCTGTGAGCAGCCAATCAGAGGGGTCCCTTACCTTTATTGACTTCTTTTTTACACCCCTTCCTCTCTCTGGTGCCTTGCATTGACTTTAGTCCCTACAGTAATATATAAATGAAGAGTTTCTTTTTGGCCTCGAAATGTATTTGTATTTTTTTCACACAGTAGTATTTCTAAAGATTAGTAGAAAAACAGAATTTAGAGAATTTACCAAACGGACCTACTAGTCACATCGTTCATCCTGTCATTCACCACATCATTCACCCTGTCATTCACCACATCCTTCACGTTTAAGTCAGAGGATTCAGAAATACATGGTTTCCTGTCACATGACGGTGGTGTCCTTCACAAACAGAGCAGGTGACCGCTTCTCCAGTCAGCTGTTTCTGGACTAAAGTTGTTCCTCATGATTGTCCCTGTGAGGATTTGGAGAGACCATCGGCCGACGAAAAGGTCATATTTCACCTAAGGACGTGTCCACCTTGTGTGACCATGGGAAAATATGTTGAATGTAAAAAGAATCCTTTAATTCACTTCTGTCTGACACACATTTACTGAGAAATCACTAAAGTTCTACTCCTTTCACTCTGTCAATAAAGTTTGAGCTTGGATGTTTTGAGGAGTGAGACGTCTGACAGTGTTGACTTCTCTTCACCTATAGGATCAGCAGTGACGATCAGGGAGGTGTGACAATAACAATGTGCCGACAGACGCTGCTCAACATTCTCCAAATACTTAATTTCTGATTTCCCACAGCACCTGGTAACAAAATAGGCCTGGAAATATTTGTCTGTACAAATCACTATAGGTGTAAAATTGCATGCTCTCCTTTTATGAGCTGCAATGCTGCCATCTAGTGACTATCACCCTTATATGCAGCCATTTATCCCACACATTCCTTGGGAAAAAAGAGGAATTAGGATTTTCATTATTAGACCTAATAAGGATTCTTACAGACTTTGCCTAAAAAGCTAATGTCAATGTTATCGGACTAACTCTAGTGAGCATGGCTTCAGGAAAAATGTCAATGGTTGGATGAATAATCAATTTTAGAGCTACTGTAAATCCAAGAATTAGCCAAGCAAAAAAGTGTCAGCCCCATCTGTCAAATAATGAGGTTAGCAAAACTCCAACAGAGAAACTAAAGGAATTACCTAAAGAAGAAAGTGTATGCAGTAGAGTACAGCACTGGGCTGTAGTTTTAGGAGAGTACAGTACTCTTTACTTTTCCCCCCTAAGTATTTAATTAGTAAACAGAAACACAAATCACAGACACCACTGCAAAACAGCTTCAGTTCTTTTTATTCCACTGTTCTACATCTGCTGATGTTTACAGACATTTTCATCTGAAGAGGATGAAGGACTTTTCTCCCACAGTGATGTTATGTTGACAGATCTGTCCACAATGTATCAGAACCATCTTCTCATTCATTTGGTGCTTCTTACTTACAGCAACAAAAGAAACATCAACAGGAGGTTTGTCAGAGCTTTTATGATCAACTGGAGACAGATGTTTTACAGAGACAACAGGAGTTCCAGCAACACTGAGAGGACCCTCAGGAAGACTGGACCTCCGCTCTGCTCTTCTGTTTCTTCACAGATGTTTCTCTGTCACCGAGCAGCTGTTTCCTGCCTTCAAACAAGAGGATGCTGGCGGCCATGGCTGAGTTCAGGCTGTCCACGTCAGGAGCCACAGGAATAAAGAGCCGCTGCCCATCCGTCTTCTCCGCCAGCTCCACCGACTCCAAACTGAGGCCGTGAGTCTCACCCCCCACCACCAGTGCTGTGTGTTTCCGAGCCCAGTTCTCGTAGTAGAGTTTTGGTTCCAACATGGACAGGACTCCCTGCACATCATCTTCCGACTCCGAGTCTGATACTGAATAGTCATCGGTTCTGAAACTCCGCCTGGTGCTCACCCATCCGTAATCTCCTGCTTTAGCAGATTTGTGCGTGGTGTTGATGTCAATTTCTTGGACTGTGTCTCTGTTGCAGCTGTTGTCGGCCACGTGCACAGTCACATGTTCAGGGAGATGATCTCTAACGTTCTTCCAGTCCAAATTTGTGTAGATGGGAATTCGGAAATGCGCTCCCATGGCTGCACGGAGAACCTTAGGCTCCCAGGCATCGACGCAACCTGAACAAAGAAATGACAGATGTGATGTTTCTGTTTCTGCACAACATGAAGTTTTTTTTACACTTACTGAGTAGACATATCTTCTCTTACCCTTGGTGAGCAGGACTCTGTGGCATCCAGCTGCTGCAGCACATCTCAACATTGTACCCATGTTTCCTGGGTCCCTGATGTTGTCACATATAAGTGACAGTGGCACGGAGTGAGCAGCACCAGAGAACTGTAACCTGGAGGGTTGTGGTAGAGAAAATATGGCTGTGGAGAAAAGGAAAAGTCATTAGTGGGGATAGTGACCAGCCTGAAGCGTAAACCCAACCCCTCACCTATCACTCCTTGTGGTAAAACAACATCAGACCAGAGCTTGATCTCCTCAAACTTCACTTTGACCAATGTTGCCCTCTTCAGCTTGTCCATGGGCAGTTCTTTGAGACGCTCCACCATACTGAAGAAAACCATCTGTGGGTTGGCACCAGCATCCAGTGCATCGCAGATCAAACGTCGACCCTCCAACAGGATCTTACCCTGCTGTTCCCGAAACCTCCTGGAACGAGCAACGCTCACCAACTTCCTGAAGAGTGGAAAGAAGAAATTGTAACAGTGGTAAGACAAATGGTTTGGACTGACATGGGCTACAATCATTGAACAGGGTAAATTAAGTAATTACTAATTTATATATTTTAATATTTCTTTTCATACTTAAATACTTTGGTTAGGGTTAATTTATTGACCTGTAAAGATTGCCAATATTTACATTTCAATAAGTTTGATTATATTAGTTTAATACAATATTAGCAGTAGAAGAGTAGTTACACCAAGAAGGTGTATTCCTATGGCTTGATATAATAACCAAACAATTACTTTTTGAGTGAAGTAACTAGAAATGAATTAACAGTATTAATAACACACCTTTTTTTATTTCAAGCGATATTAACCTTTATTGTAATAATAGATGACGTATGTACTTACGCCAGTCTCTTATCTCCAGCAAATGCTCTCTCGAAGCGCAGTTCTTCAGGCTCCGGGTCAGAACCAGAATATGTCACTGTGTTTTTTTTGTATTTTTCCTTAGGGACAGTAGTCTTTTCTTTCCAAAAACGCATTTCTCCTTCAGCGGGTAAAGAAGAATCCTTAGGTTCCGCTCTCCTCTCCTTCGACTTCCGCTCCGCTACAGTCTTTGACTGGTTTCTTGTCATTTCTGTCTCGTTTTCAGGCATTAAAACCCGAATAGGTTTTCTCTTCAGTGCTCGAACAAAACGTATTTGTTCCACATTGTAAAGTAAGCAGTTCCGTCGCTGGAAAACATTTTTTGTCGTTAGAAGGAGACGACATGCAGGACTGATGTGCGCCGCCATCTTTTTGCTTCTCTGTGACAGTTTTAGTGGATTTCACGCTTTCAAGGACTTAGTGCTGCCACCTAGTGTAATTTGTATATCTTGCACATGACATTATGTGAAATTAAGGTTCCCCATAAACAAAGGCGTCGAGTCGCCATTTAATAACATGATTTTCATGTCTGAACGTCACAGTCCTTTTACTTAAAATCTTTTTAAAGGGGAACATTAATATTCAATCATCTTTATTAATACAATTACCAACACAGTATCCTGGAGATTATTGTATACACTACAAGGTTGAGATTATCTTCATGTTAACGCCATGTTTGTGGCTTTAATTCAAAAAATGGGCTCAGTATGACGTTATTTCATGATAGTGTTACGTTATTTCGTGAAAGGTTTTACGTTTTTTCGTGATTGATTTCTACGTAAGTACGTGATGTCTTACGTGATTACGTGATGGATTAAATGTCAAACTGGCTTTTTTTACAGGATTCAGTTAAATTGTATTTTGATGGTTGGCTTGAGGCATAGTGAGAGATTTTACAATCACTGGGCTCAGTGGATGAGATTTTTATTTGTGTGCGGACAGAATTTTAAAATGCATGACATTGGACCCTAATGTGTTATGTCTTATCTGAATAAACCACAATACCCATAACGTGATGCTATAACGAAATAAGGCAAAACATCGCGAAATAACGTCATACTGACTCAATTTTTTCCCTAACTGAATTCTGTTTTAATTCACAGCAATATTTGTTTGAACTACGAATTAAAACCCGAGGTTTTGTTTGTTATCTTACTATTTACGCACAATTAGCACATTTGAAAAACTGTACACATAAAAGTGTCATATAACTACTTTTCTTTAACTTTTAGTCAAACGTGTGTTGACGTCGGCTACAGATAAGTCGTTCTCAAAGGACGCTCAATCGCTGACTGCACAGTCGATCGTGAGCTCTGACAGGAGAAATGGCCGCTTTAAGACGAGCTCTGCATTTTGTTTTTAAAGTTGGAGACAGAAAGAAGACAGCGGCCTTCTACAGAGATGTACTGGGCATGAAGGTTTGTCGTTGTACTGTTGTCAAATATCTAACATGTGGCTTTTATTGAACCATTTGTCGCGATGTGAATTTATTTTAACGGATTTACATTCACTCCCATTCTACTCTGAATATTATAGGTGTTACGACATGAAGAGTTTGAAGAAGGCTGCAAGGCAACGTGTAATGGGTGAGGACTTGCTTTATTTTACTATAATAGACTCATTGTGCAAGAGGCATTATTTTATTGGTTATGTATCATATATAAACCCTGGTTCTGTGTAGACCGTATGATGGAAAATGGAGTAAGACCATGGTGGGATTTGGACCAGAGGAGGATCATTTTGTTGCAGAACTGACCTACAATTATGGGATCGGAGAATATAACCTGGGTAATGACTTTCTGGTGAGTGGAGGTTGTGAAGATTCACTGATGTGATCTTTTCTCTCATTACTGACTCTATGGTGTATGGTGTGTTTCAGGGAATGACTCTACAGTCCAGTGCTGCTGTCAGTAATGCCAAACGTCTGAAATGGCCTCTGACTCAGGTCTCAGAGTCTCTGTACCTGGTCCAAGCTCCAGGAGGTTATCACTTCTACCTGTTGGACAAAGAGCAGCCTACTCACGGTAAGTGTAATCTAATCATATCTACTTTTCAGGGCAACACTTTACTTTTCTACCTGTGGAAGTTTTAACAGTGTTTAACTGTAAAAATCTATTTAGTTGGTTAAGTTATTACCCCTGTCTCTTATACACATC
>JAFBJS010007176.1:336350-358034 GCA_016785265.1 Paraplagusia blochii
CTGACTCAGGTCTCAGAGTCTCTGTACCTGGTCCAAGCTCCAGGAGGTTATCACTTCTACCTGTTGGACAAAGAGCAGCCTACTCACGGTAAGTGTAATCTAATCATATCTACTTTTCAGGGCAACACTTTACTTTTCTACCTGTGGAAGTTTTAACAGTGTTTAACTGTAAAAATCTATTTAGTTGGTTAAGTTATTACCCTTGTAGCAGTCATAGAGAGTTTTTCTTTGGTGCCTAGTATTTGTTTCTGCAGTACTGGTAAAAGAATTGCTGTGAAATGGTGCTGCAGTGAATACTTGTCATGTCTGTGATCCAGATCCAGTGCAGAAAATCAGTCTTGGAGTGTCAGACCTCCAAAGATCCGTTCATTACTGGACCACACTGTTGGGGATGGAGGTGATGGAGAGAGACGAGGAGAAGAAGACGGTGCTAATGGGATTCACACACACACAGGTCAGTCATTATTACAGAGAGAGGGGAGGTGTGTGAGAGTGTGTTTCACTGACTCTACCTTTATTTTTCTCTATTTGTGTGCAGTGTAAGCTTGAGCTCCAGGATATCGGAGGGACT
Source organism: Paraplagusia blochii (assembly GCA_016785265.1). NCBI lineage: Eukaryota > Metazoa > Chordata > Actinopteri > Pleuronectiformes > Cynoglossidae > Paraplagusia > Paraplagusia blochii. The sequence goes on from JAFBJS010007176.1 coordinate 336,922, forward strand.
GTGGACCATGGGACAGCGTTTGGAAGGATTGCCTTCTCATGTCCAAGAGAGCAGGTACATGCAGAGGAGCAAGTGTCCTGTCTGAATTTAATTTATTCATCTTCATCCACTTGTCAATTGCCGGGTCTCAGGGGAAGCAGTCTCCAAGACTGCTACCCAAATTACACTGTATCATTCTTCCATGCAATCATGTGGGTGGCGAGCCTACAGGAAGATGAAGTGATAAGGATTACAACGGGACATACTGTTGACTGTAACTGTCTTTCTCATTTCTCAGCTTCCAGACATACAGGCCTTGATGAATAAGGAGAAGCAGACGGTTCTGACTCCTCTGGTCAGTCTGGACACTCCAGGAAAGGCCACAGTGGAGGTGGTGATTCTGGCTGACCCGGTAAGAACTTGTTTTTTATGTAAGTATGAATACATTAAAAAGTATTTCAGTATAATGAGTTTTTATATTTTCAGGATGGTCACGAGATTTGTTTTGTGGGAGATGAGGCCTTCCGGCAGCTGTCCGCAGTGGACCCTGAAGGAAACCAACTTCTAGACAAGGTCTTGTAATCAACAGATGACTTTTTTCTTCTTTTCTCCAGCAAATCATTGTTTTCCATTTTCCCTGTTCTCTGAATCTTCTACTCTGACTCCAACTATTTCCATCTCCTCCATCACTGCATCCATCAATCTCCTCTTTGTCTCTTAGCTGGTAGCTCCATCTCTAGGATCATTCTTCTACCAATATAACCGCTGTCCCTCCTCTAAACATATCCAAACCATCTCAATCTGTCTTCTCTAGCTTTTTCTCCAAACCTTCCTGTCTGTGTTGTCCCTCTAATCACCTCATTCCTGACCCTGTCCATCCTGGACTTGACACAATAGTTGTAGTAATACCACTTAAAACAATACAATTTTACTCCCAACTCATAATCACTCTTGACTTTAATGAACAGCTTTTCCAATTCTAATAACATTTAATTCATGTTTATTTGTCTCTTTTTCAGGCGATGTCCGAGGATAAAAGTGATGAGTGGTTTGCCAAACACAGCAGACAGAAAGCTGCTGCCTGACAAAAATGTTGGACATCATCACTTCCCCTCTGACCGACCTTAACATGACACTGATGCCGAACTTCACTAATTATAAAACATTTCCCATTTTAGAAACTACATCATCACAACACATTCCTGATGGTTGAAATGAGTTGGCAATAAAACTCAGTATTGTATTTCTATTTATTTTTTTTGTGGCTTTTATTGACTATATTTGTGTGTTACATGTGTTTTTCCTAATGATTTAACAATTCATCAGCTATAGCTTTAATTGTTTTGACAGCAAGGTTTTCTGAATTAGTATATTTAACATTCAAAAAGGGTTTGTCAGTTTCTGGAGGATGTCAGGGGGAACTCTAGTAGTTCTACTCTTCTAGATGAAATTCATAAAGTTGAGGAATGAAACTAAACCCTTTTTGGACATCATGACCTGGATGAATAAGAATCTTCATAGACATATATTTCACATTAAAAATGTGACTAAAATATTAAAAATAAATACCTTATCCATTTCTTTTCCTTAATGAATTCCATAAACTATGTTGACTGCATTTTTTTCTGCTAAATACAATATTTCCCTTTTACCATTTCATTTCCATACCCAGTTAGTTCATATAACCGCGTAAATCTTTATTTTAACTGATAATTGTCAATGGCAGACACGAGCCTATTAAAGTATAGTTTTTACTTCGTGTCCCTTTTTCTTCCACAGCAGTTTGTTTTCCCATGGACTGTGTGAGCAGCAGGGGAGGGGCATGTAGCACAAAGCTAAGTGTCAGCTCTAAAAAAAATAAAGGAACCTGCCCGTGCCCTGTTTTAGTTATGTGGCTCAGTGAAGACACGCGGCTGTAGAAGTGTAAAAATGTCCAGGTAAGTCATTTATAAACGAAATTATTATTTCATCTTTGGGACTATTTCATTTTTTTGGTATTTAAGTGTGCTAGTTAGCCTTAGCGTAAACTTCCAGCCCACTGAGGATGTTTATGGTTAAATCAAAGGAATGGGTTCGACAACAGGGAAAGTGATTTACTGTGTTGGTTCAGACGTGTATCGGTGAAAGTTTCACTGTAACCGCATCTCACACTTATTATTAGATCTGAGGGCTGATTTTTGAAGAAAAACGGAAGAATCCACTAAAACTCAGCCCGTTAGCAGCTGACAGCTAGTACAGCTACAGTAGCTGTTGGTGACAGGTTCCTTCAGTCCCAGCTATAACATGTTACATTAGCTGTGTAGTCAAATATACGTGGGTGATACTGTATTGTACTTGGCTGCGCTGTAAACAACATTTCATGCGACGTTTCACTCCGTCAGTTCAACCAAATGATACGGGTTCGTTTTATGAGCTATTTTGTCTTATTAAAAATGTCCATGAACAAATAACAAAACAGTTTGTCATATTTAAGTTAACCTGGGCTGGTTTAGGTAGCCTAATCTTTTTCTTTTCCTATCGGCTTGTCCCTTTCTCAGGGTTTGCCACAGCAAGTTAACATTTTCTACTTCCCCCTGTCCTCTGTATCTTCTACTCTGACTCCAACTACCTCTATGTCTCTCCATCTCTAGGATCATTCTTCTACCAATGTATCCACTATCCCTCCTCTGAACATGTCCAAACCATCTCAATCTGGCCTCTCTAGCTTTTTGTTCCTCCATTCACAATCCTGTCCATCCTTGTCTCTCCTAAAGAGAACCTCAGCATCTTTAACTCCTCCACCTCCAGCTCTGTCTCCTGTCTTCTACCTACAAATATTCCTAGTGTCTCTAAACCATCCTTCATGGCTGGTCTCACAGCCGTCCTGTAAACATTTTTCCTTCACCTTAGCTGACTCTCTTCTATCACATTTTGTTTTCTCGCATCTTTCATTTGGCCAAAGTTCTATGTCGGTTACCCTTCCTGACACAAACCTACCCATTTATCTGGGCTTGGGACTGGCACTAAAAAAACACTGGTTTGTCTAGTTAGTTTTAATGTTAGTTTACTTAAACAAACCCATGTCTCAGCCGCTTTGAGGTGTTTCCACAGGTACTCGAAGCCCAGGATGGATTGCTTAAGATCCTGTTGCACCAACTTCATCTTTATCTGGTTAATTGTCAACATTTATTGATTTTATAGTAAACTATAAAACTATGTGTAGCTGATTGTAGCGTATGTTTGGGCCAACCCTTTTTTTCTACCAAGCAGGTTCAACTTAACTTTTGTCTGTCCATCTGCTCACTACAAGTCCAAACATGTCAGCTTCATTATTCTTACTCTCAGTTCTCAGCCTGGTGGCCACTGTAGAACATCTCAGCATCTTTATCAGTTCCCCTTTCATCTCAACTGTCTGTTTTTCAGACAGTGACGCTTGCATGTGTCATTGGCACAGACAATTTCTACTGTTCAGAAATAGATTAAAACATCAACATCTCTATTCTTTATGTATAATGTATTTATGTGTTGACACTTTTCTCCTTTACCATTGCTACTCTTCTTTTAACAGCAGACTCTGATAGACGACCAGCCAAATCCCAGTCCAGGATTTGGGCGTAGACATATCAGGACACAATGTCTCTACTGCTAGTTTCCTTCCTCCTCCTGCTGCTGCTGGGGGTTCTCCTGCTTGGTTTTGTTTTCAGGTAAAAGCATCCACTGTGTGTGTGTATTTTGTAAATGTGTTCATCCCTTAACACTTGTTCTGTCATAAAAACATTAGGTGGATCATCTGCACCCTGGCAGTGCGCTTCTTTCAGACTGTACTCAACACTGATCTAAAGATCAAGTCAGTGGGTTTTTTCTCTGTCAGAGGAGTCAGTTTACAGTTTCACCCTCAGCAGACACTGGTAAGTGCAACTGGTACAGTATATTCAAGTTCCCAAATAAGATTGCCAAAATAAAATCCTTGCTTAGACTTTATTGAAAGTTTTTTGTCTATTAAATAAAAAGAATGACTTTTGTTTCCACAGGAAATTGACAGAATATGGATCTCAAGTAAACTTCTCAACCAGGAACTGCCGTAAGTGTCTATTTTTTTTTACATTTTTTAACATTGACTGTTTTAACAGACCAGAAAGTATTAGATATGAAAACGTTATGGACCCAGGTTCCTCTTCAAACAGTATTGGTTCGATAGGTTGGTGAAACCTCCGTTCTCTGAGTATGTTTGTGTGTTTCAGGAGATACTTGGCCCTGTGTGTTGGTGACACCAGAGTCAGGTTTGACCTCCAAGCACCACTGACTCCACTGAAAACAAGGAGCATTAGTCATGAGAAAAAAGCAGGGATGATTTCACCCAATCCCAGAATGTTACGCTTTCTTTCCCAGGTAGGAGTCATCTCCAAGTGATGTCCATTAATCAGGACTTTCCTGCTGATTTCTCAGACTGTCCACTTGTCCATTTCAGCTGCTTTCGTTCCATCTCAGCTCCATCAGTGTGATGGTGGTGAACCTGGCTCTGACAGAGTCTCTGTGGCACATGACCCTGGCAGGAATAACCCTGCTCCTGGACCACCAGAGTAAAAGGTAAGAGTCGGGATTTTCTACTTGTGCTCCTCCAACTCTCCTACTCTCTGATTGCCTACGTTCTTTGTTTTGTAGGCTGTGTTGGAACTTCTCTGTGGGACAGCTGAGCAGTAAAGTGTTGAAAAGCAACCAAATGGTAAGTTCTGATAGCAATGAAAATACTTTAATCAGAGTCTTAGCTAGCTTGGTTTTAGTGAAGATAGTGTAGCAATATTAATGTGATAGATAAAAAAAATTAACTGAACTTCATTAGTGGCTCTGTGTAATGGAAATGTCTTGTCTCCTCCCACAGGACATCTGTTTGGCTGAAGTGGCTCTGAATCTGCTGCTGTCTGGAGATGTGAGTCTCCCGGACATGAAGCCTGGTTTTCTGCGTCTCAGTGTCAGGACACTCATTGCCGAGCTGCATGAAGGTCTTTTCCTCAGCAAACTTCTGCTTCCTGTGTCTGCTCCACAGCCAGATAAGAGTGACACAGGTGAGGAATCGCAACACATCATAGAATATTGTAGAACAGAATCTTTTGTGACAGTGCATCCTGATCCTAAATTATTTATTCTTTAGAATATTTTTTAAGTTTAAGATGGTTGTCCTCCAGCTTCTTGTCTGAGAACCAGAATGTTTTCTCAGTGTCATGTGTAGACCAAGCTATTATGCTGTTTCCCCCACACCCAGTTCTGTGATACTTTGCACATGAGTTGTTCATGAATGTGCACACTTGACACTTGAAGAGGTCTGTGACAGTGTGCAACATAAAAAAAGAAATGGAGATTGATGGTGGAGAGTAGGAGGTGAGACCAGATCAGTTGGGAAAATTGAAAAATAACTTTTAAAACGTTGTTACCGACCTGTTTGATTAGATGAAGTAGGTAGATTCTTGATTAGATCTTCTTTTCTACCTCTTGGGTTGAGGTCCATTCATATTTACAGAGCGCCACTGCTAATAGACATGGTTTCATTTTTTTTTGTAGGTAAAGAAGAAGACTGTGATTTTGTCCAGACTGAGGCTGTGGAACAGTTTCATCAGCTGATTCCACATGATGTCGGTGTGGAGTTAGAAAACACAAATGTGACTCTGTCCATACACAGCCAGAAAAGGTGTGTCAATTTTTCTCGTTTTTCTCCACACTTTTTGATTCTTCATTACTAGAGCATCCCTGATTCTCCTCTGTCCTACAGACACCTGAACTGGACACTGAAGTCTTTAAAGGTGTCATATGGACGTGAGGACGAGCAGCCGCCACTGAAGAGCTTCACTCCTGAGCTGAGTTTTCCTCAGAGCAGCCTGGAGTTTCTTCTGGAGGGTGAGTGGCTTGATGATGGCAAGACACAACTGGGAGACAAACCAAGTCTGAATTTATTTTTCACAAAAATTTGGCAGATGGACTTCTGTTGTCTCAGAGCAGACAGAGGATCCTATGTGTGAACACCCTGAAGACGTCCCTACAGGTGCAGATTTAGTTTAGTTCAGTTTCTTATTCTGACACTTGTTTTTCTAACAGTAAGGTGATTTCATTTGAAGGTGACATCCATGGACATCTCAGGATTTGTCATCATCAACACCTGTATCCTTCACTACCGTCACCAGGAATTCTCTCCTTGGCTGAACCTGTTTCCATGGGAACAGCTGATTCACAGGAAGGCAGTGCATAAGAAAAGGTAGGTTAGAAAAGGCACCTTTGCTTGTTTTATTAAAATAATACATAAAATTTGTATTAATAAATATAAATAAAATTGTATGTATTTATTCAAAGTTGTAATTGTCTTTTCTCATGTTTTTTTTGTCTGTGTTCTATTTTTTTTACATGACTTATGTTTTGTTTTTTTATTGTTGTGTTGTGGTATTGTGGTTGTGTAATGTAGTCCACTCGATTATTTTCACATCATCACTTTCTTCAGGCGTCTCCCACACTTGGACGCTCCAGTTATGGTGACATCTTCTGTGTCCAACATTAATGTGTCCGTTCAGCTGGGAGACACCACACCTTTTGCCCTGGGTCTCCTGTCTGCCAGTGCAGGTACTGCATCTTTTTCTGCCAAACAGGTCTTCTCAGGAACAGTCATGTGACTGAGGGCATGTCTGTTAAAGTATAACATGAGTGTTGTAGTTGATTGACCATCAAGACAGTACTTCAGCTCCAAAAGGTTATAAAGGTTAGAGCTCATCTCCAGAGCTCCAGTGACACCCTGTCTGTTTTTCTCTGTCTGTAGAACTTCAGCATCTTCCTGACATTAAAGCTGAGAGTCCAGAGTCTCAGAATGTTCACCAGCGAGCATCTTTGTCCCTGGACAACTTCTGGTGGAGGGTGGGTCAAGGCTCTCATATCCAACAAGCTCCTCACCCTCCTGGTAAACACGTGTGGGGAGAAGCTCTTGTCTTAGACTCTCTCAGTCTTCAGGTAGGGAATAAAAAAAATAGAAAATAGAACATCTCCAGAAATTCTCCAGTTTCAGACCGTGACATGGATTTTTTACCTGTGTGTCCCTCAGGGGAGCTTCAACCATCCTCAAACAGACCTGAGCAGCCACTCCCCCAGTCTGAGTGTGGAGTGTGGACTGAAAGGACTTCAGCTGGAGCTCTCAGAGACCTGTGCACTGTGTCTGTCTCGTCTGCTGTCTCTCATCTGTGTTCCTGCAGATTCTAATGCACCATTAGCAGTTGCGCCCTCTGCTGCCGAACATATCAACAGCAGTGCTTCCTCACAACCTCACCTGTTGTTAAAGCTGGACTGCTGCCTGGAGGAGGTTAATGTGTTCACCCTCTCTAATGTGGCAGGTGAGACATGGATCACTGATGCTGCTGTTGCTTTGCCATTTACCGGACGATCAAGTTTGACTTTATATGTAACATTTTTCTTTAAGGAGCCGTGTCTCTACGCACGGACACTGTCAGAGTCTTGAGTTCTGCAGAGAGCTCCACTGTCTCTCTAGGGGGCGTTAGCTTGTCTGTGGTCAAAGTGATTGCAGACAATATGGAAACATGCTGCCCCGCCTCCCAGACTCCTAACCCTGTGCTTGCACTGACATCGTTGGCCTTCACCTACCATCTTATTACACACACCTTCCAGGTAATCCAGCTTTATTCACTGCTGACAGTAATTTCTATAATCCTAAACTCACTAAGATGTTCATATCAATTTAATGGGAGGTTTAACATTGTTTTAAAAGGGCTTTTACCTCAATCTTCTTGGTCCTAATCCAGGCACCCACTGTTTTTTTGTCCTGACCTGTCCTGGTTTATCTGTTACAAACTTGTGATGCTTGTTCACAGTAGTCACTACTCACTTGTCATTCCTACTCAGACCCAGTGTGATAATGACCTCGCTGTGGAATGGACGCCTTCAGATCACATGGTTTTGTACCAGCATGTGATTGAAGCTCAGGCATGTTGGCGAATGCTTTGTGGAGAGAATGTTGTGGAAGATCCAGTCACAGCTGCAACGTCCAAACCTGCATCAGGCCAAAGCAGAACTCTCTGTATCCGTGTGGAACTGGGCTCCACTCGTTTGACTGCTCATGTTAGTGAGGAGAATTTTATACTATTGCACACACAAGGCCTCTCCATCTCCAAGAACGTCGGCTCCGTGCACATGCGCTCCCCATCACTTGTCTTCAACTTTGACGGTTACAACATCGTCACCTTTAAAGATGTGGAGGTGGAGACCCTTGAGGAGCTGGCTGAGATGAAGCTTCACAGAGACACGTTCTCCTTCCTCCTCACTCCTCACAACAGAGTCTGGCTCCTCAACTGTCCTTCACTCTCAGTGGAATTCCCCTACCAGTACAATTTCTCCAACACCTTTGACAAAGCCATAAGTGTGCAGAAATGGCTAAAGACCCTCCATCGCCCCCAGGGCCTGAGCTCCACCCAACAGCGTTTGCCTCCCGACTTACTCTTTAAAATCAGTCAGTTCTCTTTTGTTTTCTTGGATGATGTCTTTGAAATCAAGCTGCGTGACAACTACGAGCTCATGAAGGATGAGAGTAAGGAGAGCGCCAAACGCCTACAGCTCCTCAACAAGAAAGTGGCAGATCTGCGGAAGCAGCACGGAGAGCTGCTGCCTGCCAGGAAAATTGAGGAGCTCTACAGTTCACTGGAGAAAAAACACATTGAGATCTACATCCAACGCTCGCGCCGACTCTATGCAAACACGCCCATGAGAAAGTCCTTGCTGACCTGGACTGTTTCAGACCTGGAGTTGGTGGCACTGGCTGATGAGACTCTCCATGGTCCTGAAAGAGTTCGAGAGCAGCTCAGGGACATTGATGGGATCAGTCCCTTTCCCAGAGAAGGACTCTCACTGGTGATCCAGTGGTGCCGGGCAGTCAAGTTTAAACTGGCTGCATTTCTGGGTAAGTCATATTCATTACACAATGACACAAAAAGTCTGCTGGCTGCAGTACCTCCACTGGCCAACAGGACTCTCCAAAACAAACTCTATTCAATGCAAATGTATTCAACTTACTCTTTCTATTCATTTTGCTCGAAAAAGATGAGTCAATCGTAAAAAGAAGTTATGATTGAGATGGTAAGGACTTGGTGTCTCAGCAACAGGTTCCAGGTGCAAATAAAATTTTAGACCTTGTACAATGAGAGGACTGAAGCCGAATCAACAGAGGCAGACTCCAGAAAACATCCTGTCAAATTTAAGAAACATCCTCTTGATTTGATGTAAATATTTAACCACATGACCGTTTCTTTTTACCAGTGAGAATTCGGGACTACCCCCGTTATCTGTTTGAGATCCGGGACTGGGAACTGTCAGGACGTCTAATGGGGACGGAGCAGGATGGACAGATGAGAGCTCGACGTAAAGAGGTGGTGCCACTGGGTGAACCTTGGGGAGATGTGACGGTCCATAGAAACATGCCACCACTGAAGTTCTACTATGATTTTAAATGTAAGTCTGACTTCAGTTATTTACAATACTGTTTAAATATAAAATATTTTTTATTATTATTTCATTGGTCAAAGTCAGGATGTTGGACAAATGAAATCTAATTACTAAGAAGATTGGTGGTTGACTCATTCTAGCCAACATCTCCCTCTACACCATTGTGTGGGGTCCGTGTTGGGATCCTGCCTGGACTCTGATTGGACAATCTGTTGACCTACTGACAAAATCTACTGTTGATCCTTCGGCACCTCTGGCCTGGTGGGACAAAAGTCGCCTCTTGCTGCATGGACACTGGGTTATGGACATTGACCAGGCCAATCTACACCAGTTGGCTACGGAGGTGAAACATGAGTTGGACAAAGATCCTCATAGTATTCAGTCTGTAGAGTTGTGACGTCACACCAGTCCAGTGATAATAATAAGTGTATTAATCATTACAGGACCCGTATAATACCACAGAAAACCTGCACTGGGAGTGGACAAAACTGAACTTTGACTGGAACCCTGGACAGTTTGTGTTTAAAGGAGACCTGGATGTTAATGTCAGAACAGCATCAAAGTCAGTGTTGTCTTTACATGTGCTTCAGTTAATAACTTTGTAGAAAATGACCCACAAAATAAGGTCTAATTCTTTTTTTTTTATTCAGGTATGATGATATCTGTTTTCTTCGTCTCCCGAATCTGTGCATGACCCTCGACCTTCAGTGGCTTTGCCACGGTAACCCCCATGACCATCATTCTGTGATGGTCTGCTGTGCAGAGAACATTGCAGACGTGACTTCAGGACAACCTCACGACTCCTACAGAGCATTCCGTTCCGAGAACTTGAACCTGTCTATCAGTATGGACCTGAACCAACACTGTTCTACAGGTACCTGCTGTGCTGGGTCACAGAACAACTTTACATATATATATTTATAATGTATTTATAATAATAACATGAACCTCTATACCTGTAGAACCCTGTCAGCCCAGAATCCTTCTGTACAGCAGCACTCTGCGCTGGATGCAGAACTTCTGGGCCACATGGACCAGTGTCTCCCGACCCATCTGTAGAGGAAAACTCTTCCACAGTCTGAAACCAGTCCGCAAAAAACTCAGTCAGCACTACAAACAGATGTCCTACACTGCTGCCTTCCCACAACTCCAGGTACCAGAGAGCGCCCTCCAAAGATTTTCTATGTGTTTTGTGTTGTCAAACATACTGATATATAGGTTAGAGTAGCTTCTGCCTTCACGTGTCCTTGTGCTTGTGTTTCTTTCAGGTCCATTACTGGGCCTCCTTCGCTCAGCAGAGAGGGATCCAAGTGGAGTGTAATAAAGGTCACGTCTTCACCAGAGGAGCACAGAGACTCATACCTCAAGGTAAACAGGGAGTGCTCCCACAGGTTGGCCCTATCAGCAGGGCTTTAAGGTTGACTCAGTCTGAATTTGTCTTTGTCTGTGTGTCCCAGCTGGAACAGTGATGAGGAGGTTGATCTCTGAGTGGAATGTTACTCAGATGGTCAGCGAGCTGTCACAGGTGACAGTGCATCTGATGGCCTCCACCTGGGACGAGACAGCCGACCATCAGATCAACGCTCAGGTTAAGAAGACTCACCTGCTCAGTCTGTCCTCGCTCAGCTACCAGCGTCAGAGCAACCGTGTCGGGGAGGTAAAGTCTTTTTTATTAGTTGTGTTTTAACTACAACCTTGTTTTATGGGTTGCTACCTAACAGGGCCAAGAGTTTCCTTCAAAGATGGATGGATAAATAGATTGATTAATTTCTTTTTGGAATTTTTGGCCAGATAATCAGTCCTGGTTTAATAGATATATAGAAATAAATTCATTGAATTGTATTTATTTGCAAAAGTCTGAAAAAAATAATGTAAATGACCAACAAATCACCTCAGGAGGTTTGACTCTTCTGTTTGTTTTGTAATGTCTGTAACAGGAGGTGAACCTGAAGGATGAGTCCAATGCGTTCTATACTCACAAACTGCGGCTGGTGGACCTGAGGGCTTCATGGACCACGACTAACAGGAACATTGCCTTTGGGTTGTACGATGGCTACAAAAAGGCATCTGTGCTGAAGAGGAACCTCTCCACTGAAGCTCTGAAGGGTCTGAAGATCGACACCCAGCTTCAGACCAAGAAAATCAAACGCTCTCCTTCCAACTACTCCCCTACCACAGCCCCCACCACACCAGTCACACCCACGGTCCACAGACCAGAGAAGAGTCAAAACGAAGGTGAGGACATCACTGCACGGCAGTGAAGAGAACCCAGTGGTTCTACTGGACAATTCTTTGACTGAACATGTTCTTGTTGATTCTGCAGGAACGTCTATGCTGCAGAAACTGATTGAGGAAACCGACAAGTTTGTGGTGTTCTCAGAGGAGGATGCAGGGTTCGGAGATCAGCTGTGTGGAATCGCAGCCTGTCAGACCGACGATGTTTACAACCACAATTGGTTCATTGAGTTGGTCAACTGTCAGGTGTGTATTTGCTACAGTGACAGTGTTTGTGTTTGTGTTGTTGCAATTCAGCACTGTGCTCAGCAGCACCACCTAGTCAGTCATGAATGACATCACCGGTTTCATTGGAGTAGTTGTCTGGTTGACTTTGGTGTTTTCACTTCTTTCTTTGAACCAGATGATGTTACGAGGCACAGAAACAGCGGGCTGTGTGCTGGTGTCTGCAGCCAAGGCAGAGTTGCTGCAGTGTGAGCACCACCCTGCCTGGTACAATGACACGTTGAAGCAGAAGACCACCTGGACCTGTCTGTTGGACGGCATGCAGTACTTTGCTACCATGGAACCGAACCTGTCAGAGCAGGAAGACAGGCAGCTGTGGCTGGAGGTGAGGAAAGATGTGACCAAACAGTCAAACACCATTTTAGTTCCAGGTTTTTAATGTTCTGATGAAAACCATGGGCCTTTAAGATAAAATAACATATGATGGTTTGAAAAATTCCAAGAAAAAAGCAAAGTACTTCTGTTCTAATTTTCTCCAGCTGGGTTTTGTCTCAATGTAACCGGGTTGAGCAATGTTACAAAAAAAATCTTACAAAAGTTACAAGAAAACTCAGTTGTCTGGGAGCTTGTGTCTGCTTCTTCAGTGATGCAACTCCTCTGATTATTGTCTATTTCTGTGTGCACTATTAGGTAAAAAACATAGAGGAGCACAGGCAGCGTCACCTGGACTCAGTGCTGGAGCTGATGGAGAGTGGTCAGGCTGTGGGAGGCATGGTCAGCACCACCACAGGTGAGGAAACACTGACCAACTTGAACTTGTCCAACAAACCTGACACCAGGGTCACTGTTTTTCAAAAAAAAAAAAAATTTAAATATGTGATGGAACAAAAGGCAGACAGCAGTTGATGTTTTTTTTTAAATGTCGCACAGACTGGAATCAGCCGGCTCAGGTGAACGAGTCGCAGCAGGTTCAGCGAATCATCTCTCGCTGCAGTTGTAGGATGCTCTACATCAGTTACAGTCATGACATCAACCCAGAATTGGCCACGCAGATCAAACCACCAGAGCTGAGGAACAACCATGAAAAGGAAGATCTACTGAAGAAGCAAGCTGGTATGTCACCTCAAAGCAAAAGAAGAACAGTTCGAAGCACTGGTTTGAATCTGCACACTTTTTATTCTGTCAGCTCATTTGTGTGTGTTTCTGTTGTAGGGGCTGTGGACACCTTCACTCTCATTCACAACGACCTGGAGATATCCACCAACCCTGTTCAGTACGCTATGATTCTGGACATTGTCAACAATCTGTTGTTACATGTGGAGCCGAGGCGTAAAGTGAGTGATCCTGATTCTTCAAGTCATTTCTTCTGTTTCTTATTTGCTCAATTATGAGTGTTTTTTTTTCTGTGTGTTTTTGTGCAGGAGCACAGTGAGAAGAAGCAACGAGTGCGTTTTCAGCTTGAGATTTCTAGTAACCCTGAGGAGCAACGTAGCAGCATTTTGCACTTGCAGGAAGCGGTGAGGCAGCACCTCGCTCAGATCAGACGTCTGGAGAAACAGATTTACTCCAACATCAGGGTGAGACTCTCAAATAAACTCACATTTGTATCAAACATACGATGTGTGATTTTCCTGATCTGTCGGACATAAGGAACTGATCTAGATTTCAGTAACAAATAAGAAGAGAAAAGACAAAATTAGGGATTGGGACCACCTCCCTGTGGTTTGGACAAGAGCTAAAACAAAGTTGTTTCCTTTTTCTCAGTTATATGTTGGTCGTTGTTTCTCTGAGTTTGTTTTAAATGTTTCCTAATAGAGAGAGTGAACACAGGTCTGTTCTTCTTCAGGCACAGCCTGAGGAACTGAGTGGTGATGAACTGACGGAGATCAACACCCGGCTTCAGAACCAGCTGAACCAGGAGAAAAACGACATGCAAACCAAGAGTGAAGAGCTCAACATTCTCATCAGGTCTCACACCAGTACCAGAAACTTTAACTCCCAGGAACCATGACAGGCCGTTTTAAGTTTTAATCTTCCTGGATCTGTGTGTTTTCACCTCACAAACTATACAACAGTTTTACGGTGGAAACTTTGAAACCTTAAACCCTGAGAGTACTGGTACTCCCTGGTACTACTGATAACTACTTTTAAGGGCAGTAGACAAGAGTATTGACAAGATGCCACGTCTGATCTTTCCAGGTGCTTCAAAGACTTCCAGCTGCAGCGTGCAAACAAGCTGGAGCTGCGTAAACCTCCAGAGGACGTGAGCGTAGCGAGAAGGACAGAGATCTACTTTGCTCAGGCACGCTGGTGTCTGACTGAGGAGGACGGTCAGCTGGGAATCGCTGAGCTGGAGCTTCAGAGGTTCATGTACAGTAAGGTAAGGGCGGAGATTCAAAGTGTGTCCAGCTCAGAGTTCATTAGACTAATGAAGAGCAGGGGTCGTCCTCTGTTACTTTTTGTTTTTTTCAGAAGTTAGAGTTCTTGCATATTTTCTTTAAAACACTTTTCTTACTACGTTCTATGTTTTTGCCTCCAGAACTGACTTAAACTGCTGACCTGTTAGTGATTTTTCTTTTTCAAACATTTGTTCTTTTTGTCTCTCCACAGCTGAACAAGTCAGACGACACTGCTGAGCATCTCCTGGAGCTGGGATGGTTCACCATGAACAACCTGTTGCCCAACGCAGCCTACAAGGTAGAACGACAAAGATGCAAAACCAAATGTTATAATAATTGTATAGAGCAAATAAAATGTCATTGATAAAAGAACAAAGAGGCAGCAGGAGCACTGATGTTGTACATTTCACTCAGGCTTTTTTCTCATGTTTCTGATTCTCCTGCTTGAATCCTTTGTGCAGCGTCTGAGGGTAGGTACACTGTACGTTGACACGGACATGACCTGTGTGTTTGTCCACGTCCACTTCATCTGTCCTGTCACAGAGAATCACTTCCAGCTTCATACTTACTGTTGCATGTCGACATGGAAATGCAGAGACGCATGACCAGACGTGTGTTGACATTGTTCATACTGTTTTTGAACGTCTACTGCTACGTTTAAAAAAAGACATGTGTGTAACTGTCCTGCAGGTGGTCCTTCGTCCTCAGAGTCCCTGCCAATCTGGGCGCCAGTTTGCTTTACGAATCTTCAGTAAAGTGCGCCCCCCTGTGGGCGGAATCTCTGTGAAGGAACATTTTGAAGTAAGAAAAAAATCTCACTTAATTTTTCATTTTAATTAAAACAAATATTAACTGCTGTTCTTTCATTCTCAGGTGAATGTTGTGCCTCTGACCATCCAGCTCATGTACCAGTTCTTCAAAAGGATGATGGGATTTTTCTTCCCGGGCAGAAACGTGGAAGAGGAGGAGGTTACCGATGAGGAGGACAAGTTCAGGCTGGTGACCACTGGTGAGACCAAAGCACAGAGCAGTCTGTGCTGACCAACTGTCCCTTTACTGTCCGTCTGTTTTGATCAGTGCAGCCTATGGTCTTTATGTTGTTCTCCTCAACATGGTTCTATAAAAAAGTTTCGAATCAACGAACATGAAAAGAAAAATGTAACTGTTAACCAACTAGTACAATAGCAGCCCTGAGAAGTCAACGTTTGTTGTTTTTTTGGTGTGGTAATAGCAGAATAAATGACTTTTTTCTGTCCTGCCTCTCAGGAATCCCTGTCAAACCTCGACAGTCAGAGGACACCATTGGGGCCATGGGACCCAGCAAGGGCGTGGCCCAGGGACTGAACCGCTCAGCTGGAGTCAGACGGTCCTTCAAGAAGCCTCCAGAGGTGCTGATCTCTGTCTGCGCATCACAGACACATATGGATGTATTTTGTGTGATCATAAACTTGACAATTGTGTATGAAACAATGGCTGCATCCTTTCCTGCCTCAAGTCTCTCCGTCCTCCCTCCACTAGCATCCTGTGGACGACATTGACAAGATGAAGGAGAGAGCAGCTATGAACAACTCCTTCATCTACATCAAGATTCCTCAGGTTCCACTGTGCGTCAGCTACAAAGTGAGTTCCTCTTTGCTACTGCTGCTATCTGAGCTCTGTGGCTGGTGGTGACGATGTCTTCATCTTCATCAGGGAGAGAAGAGCAGTGTGGACTGGAAAGACCTGAACCTGGTTCTGCCCTGTCTGGAGTATCACAACAACACCTGGACCTGGCTGGACTTTGCCATGGCTGTGAAGAGGGACAGTCGTAAAGCTCTGGTGGCACAGGTAGACTCATGGAGGCTCTTCTCTCTCTTCCTGTTTATTTTCTGTTCAGTTTCCTTATATTTTTTCTGCCAACACAATGGAAGGATGTTCACTGACCTCATAAACAGCTCGTTGATTTCATATTCAGTATTTAACCTCATGGTGTGTCTCTCATTCCCGTTGATCAGATGATCAAGGAGAAGCTCCGTCTGAAGCCTGCGGCAGGTTCAGACCTACGTGGAGGAAAATCCTGCGAAGGGAAGTCGGATAACCTCCTGCAGCAGCAGGAGGAAGACGAGAAAGCTCGACTCCTCATTGGTCTCAGCACTGCTGACAAGAGCTCTACCAAGAAGAGCATCTTCAGCCGACGAAAGTGAAACCAGGAGATCTTTTCAAATAGGATCTTCTAAATCTGAGGTCAGGGATCTGTTAAGTTTGAAAAGTAGAAAACGAGTGAGAGCTTAACATTCCAAATAGATCTGTAAAATCTTAGTTTTATTGAAGATCAAGCACTCCGTTAAAGTCACTCCTAACTGACAGAAGACTTTGTCCTGCTGGTTCAGGATCAACATCTCAGTCTGGCAGAATCAAGATCAGATGCATGAAGGTAACTTCGACATCTTTAACTAATATATATGAGTCATGGAGTAAATATCTACAGAAGAGAATCAGAAGTTTTTAATATTTGATGAGAGTTTCTGTCTGTTCAAAACAAAGTCAGGATTTTTTAAGACCAATGAAATCTCAGACTGAATCCTTGGGATTTTACTTGAGAAGACTGGAAAGCTGAGATACAAGTTCTGACTCTAAAACATCTTCTCAGCCATCTTAGGTACAGACCCTAAGGTTGAGGTTCTGAACCTCTGATGGACCTCAGAGAAGATGGTGTGTGTGTGTGTTCTTGAATGAATGTGTGTGAGGCTGAATGAGTGTCAATGACAGGAAAGGCCTACACTCATGAATGAGAGCTGTATGTGTCCATTGTGGTGAATATAAGTCCTTATCACAGTAGTAACATGTTGGCAGTACAGCACTTTTTACACAGAGTATTTTGATATTTTTGTAAAATGGCTGCTTCTAATGATGGTTGTCTCACATTTCACCGAAGATGTGTTATTTTGATGTAATAGAAAAATACTTTTAACGTGAACATAATATCACAAGAGTTTTACGATTTCAACAAAAATCTGTGTCTGTTCAATAAAATAATAAAGTCCAACTCATTTGCTTTATGGAGAGTTGTGGTTTGGTCCAGGTCTATGCTACAAAACCAGGAACCAGCTCCATTTCCATCTCAGAATGAGTGTGAGTAGGTCCAGAACCTGATTGACTGAGACAGAGAAGACCACCTGTGACCAGCTGGATGGTGTCGAGGTACGGGACTACAGGTTAGCCCATTTAAAGCATCTACTCTGGCCACAAGGGGGCCTCAGAGTTTTGCTCTAACGGCTCAAAGCTGAGAATATTTGAAGGCATCCCGTGACGTCACACCGGGGAAATAATGTGGCCACTCATCGTCCAACTATGTCAGACCACAGACCGTAAGAGATAAAGAGTGGGGGGTGTTTATTTTTGGGTCACTGATTTAATCTGTAGTTTACTCTGTAGTGTTTGTGTGAACAGGTTAGAACTGGTTTTATCTAAGCTCACTCCTGTCACATGATCAGTGAAATTCCTCCACGTCTGTGGGTCGAGTCCAAAACATCAGGTTCGTTTTATCATCCTGTGCTCCTGATTGGTTAATCTGTCAATCTGGATGTATAATGTGACCGGACTAGGTTTCATTTATGAAAGTATTACCCGATTTTAACATGAACATTTTTGTTGTAACTGCACCACAAAGACACCAGATGGCGGCAACAACAAAACCAGTAACAACCGTGTGTTCGAGGGTCAGTCTCAGCTTGTTGTTGTCGTCGGTGTTTATTTAGTTTTTCCATATTTTTATACAGTTGGTTGCTTTTATTAAGAATTAAGTATCTTTATATATTTTATTTATAACAGTTTTGTATCTTTTTAATTACATTTTCACCTTTTATCTCTCTGTTTTTTTATCACTATGCTGGTGGTGGAAGCTGGAGCCAGTCCTGGTCAGCAGTCATCGGTTCAGGGAGGGGTAAACACTCCAGAGTAATAATAATAATAATAATAATAATAATGATAATAATAATAATAATAAATGTGTTTTATATAGCGCCTTTCAAGTAACCCAAGGGTCAAAGTAAGAGACACACTCACATTAACAGCTTTGGTCAGTAGACTATAGACCGTGATGAAACTGATTAGCTGCAGAAAAGAACCATACACCATACAGAAGGAGCAGATGAGTGTGGTCTGGGGATTGAACCACTGACCTTTTTATTGTACTTTTTATAGTCATAAAAACTTTTTAAAAATAATCATTCAATCTTTTCCAAAATTGTTGTAAATGTAATAGAGCCTGAGACGTAAACGCTGTTGTTTACAAAGATATTGCTTTAAATTTCTGTCATTCTTCCTCCTCCTTCCCCTGTTTCTGCCCCTCCTCCTGCTCCCGCCACCCCTCCTGCTCCTGCTCCTCCTTGGTGTTTCAGTAACAGTACTATCAGACAGTTTCATTCTGCTGTAGGAACTTGTCTCTGACTTCTGCCGCTGCTGTTGTTGATCCAGTTTTTCCACCTGTCCTGGTTTCACCGGGCTCTTTTCAATTCTGGATTAACCTTCTGGTTTTTTTTCAGGTTCTGCTGCCATGCTGCTGGACTGTGTTTTTAATCCCTGCATTTATTATTTTTTTAAAGTTAGAATGATCCACAGGCTGAAGCTGATTCATGGTGAGTTTGTGCGATGAATTAAGTACTTGTTTTTATAAATGTCTCGCCCAGCTAAAGTCCACATCAAACCCAGGTTCCATTTTATCTGTTGATCATTTTTTTATGCGTTGCTGCTGTGGGCGACATGATGAGACTGTGGGAATGTTTCTGACAGCTCTAGGGCTGAAGGGAGTTCATCTCCAGAGAGTGCTTTGGATCTGGGAACACAGCAGCACCTCCGTGTGAACTTAACGTTTGTTTTGTCAATGTTAGATTCTGAAATAAATCCAGGATTTTTCTTCAATAAATGGACAGAAATAATAAGCTGGACAGAATGAAACTTTTACTTTCGCCTTAGTTTTCCCCTGGTTTCTGTTCCTGGTTCATCCACCTGCGAAAGTCCTCTGGGTTAATGTTCAAACCTGTCAGCGTGTACACTGATCCATGGAATCCTCAGATACTGATCCATGTCCTTCTTTGTTTGTCCTCAGGGTCAGACTGAGTCCACAGACAAAGCAAATCGCCACCATGGACAACGCCAACGATGTGGATCTGTCAAACAACAATATCCTTCCTCTGTGGAGACGACGCACGGACAATCGGACAGGTCTTCAGGAATGCAATAAATCCAAACCTCGGCCTCTCAGTTACCACCTCAACGGGGTCATGACCACAGACTTCCCTGTGGAGGACAAGTGTCCTCTCACTCTCAGTCAACCTGCTGAGACTCTGGTCTTCAATCCCACGTGTCCAGGCACCAACACGGCGGTGCTTAAGCACATTCTCAGCAAACCCCGCAAGAAGTCCAGGGTGGTGCGGAGCATCAGCATAGGACATCTGTCAAACGAACGCTTCTCCCTGTCCAGGTTCAGGTCTAAGGAAGATAAATCTGCTTCCCTGGACAACAGGGTTTGTGCCAGAGTCTGCAGTGATGTGAAAACAGGTCCTGGAGACAAGGTTTCCAATGAACGGAGCCTTAAAGACGCTGTCGCATCAGCTCTTCCAGACTCTACTCCAACTCTGTCTCATCACACTTTCAACAATAACCAGGAGAATATATTTCCCTCTTCGTCTACGTCCAGCTCCTCTCCTCTGGGCTGTTATACCCCCACCCTCTCAAACAGCTCCTCCTCCAGCATCCCCTCCCTGTCCTCCTCAGATCCACCAACTCCCCGCTCCCCATCACCATCGGACAGAGGTCAGGTGCTCCTCAAACGCCAGGACTCCAGGCACTCCTCTTCCTCCTCCACTTCCTCTCCTTCTACTTCTTCTCCCTCCATCGTCCTCAGCACCAACAGCCCTGCTGCTCTGAAGATGGGAACACAGCAGCTCATTCCAAGGAATTTAGCCTCTGATGTCCGACAGACCAAGATGACCGTCCCTGGACCCACAGGTCCTGGTCTGACCGGTCTGCTGTGTGTTGATAATTCCAAACGAGCCTTGAAAACACTCTCTATGGTGGAATCTGGACTATACTTTTCCACAAGAGGTCCGGGAGAAGAGATGGATAGAAAAGGAGACAGTCCAGGATCACTCAGGAGAGGGCTGAGGACCACGTCCTATAGAAGGGCTGTTGTTAGTGGGGAAGAACCAGAGAGTGTATCTGGAGATCTCCGATTTCCAGGACACCTGTCTCTGTCTGTTTTAGATGATAAATTAAATTCACCAAAAGCTCCAGATTTACCCAAACCTAAAAGCCCTGGAACACAGAAACCTTCAAGCCCTGGAACACAGAAACCCTCAAGCCCTGGAACACCGAAACCCTCAAGCCCTGGAACACCGAAACCTTCAAGCCCTAGAACATCCCAACCTGCCAGTCCTGTAACACCAAAAGTATCCACTCCAAGAAGCTCAAAACCTTGCAGTCCTTGTTCAGAAACACCGACCAGAACAGGGAAAATCAAGGTAAACTATGATTTCAAACTAGAAAACAAAAGTCTTCTTGTTGGTTTTTACAGTATTATCACAGGATCACGCTGGGTTTTCATTGGATATCTTTATTATATCATTGGATTATCCTCTAGTTTTTTTTTTTCAAGAGTGGTTTATAGCAATGGTCCCCAAACTCTGTGCTGGTGAATGGTAATGGGCCGTGGGTGAATTGGTGCCGGGCCGTAGAGAAATAATGTTTCCTTTTGACCCCATCTGGCTATTACTTCCACTTGATCCATACCCATATCAACAAAAGAACTGACCAATAGAATGGCTAGGATTCCATCAT
>JAFBJS010007176.1:380826-404732 GCA_016785265.1 Paraplagusia blochii
TCATTCCTGATCCTGTCCATCCTTGTCTCTCCTAAAGAGAATCTCAGCATCTTTAACTCCTCCACCTCCAGCTCTGTCTCCTGTCTTCTAACTATTCCTAGTGTCTCTGATCCATCCATCATGGCTGGTCTCACAACTGTCCTGTAAACCTTTCCCTTCATCCTTCCCACTTAAGAACAACCTTTGTCTGAAATACAGCTTTATTGTTGCCTCAAAAGCTAAAAAAGGCCAAAACATCAGCTGCAGAACTGTTGCAGCTGTAATTAGAACTCTGCTCCTTCAGTCTTTTTTTACCTCTGTAGACGAATCTGGTACCCACAGGAGTTTCCATTCCCCACACTCTCTGCTCTCTCCGCAGCCACACGTTCTGCCACCTGAGAGACACACACCGACACGCACACGCTGAATGAAGTCACAATCAAAAACTGCAAAAACATCACGCTGCTGTAGTAGCCGGAACGTACAGAGATGGCGCTGATGCGTCGCGGCTGCGTGCAAACCACCCGACACATGGAGCCGACTCCTCTGTCGATGTAGTCGTCCAGGATGAACTGAGTGACCTGGGTGGTCTTCCCACAGCCTGTCTCTCCGCTCACCACCAGAACACGGTGATTCTGGATGAGCTCTACCAGCTCCTGAGAATCAGAGGACACAGACAGGAGGAGATGAGGAGGACATAAAGACTAAAACAAAAAAAAAGACTAAAAACAAAACTCTTAATGTGCTGAAGATGCTGATACTAGATAAGAATGTATCATGAGCAATTTTTGCATTTCAATGGTCAAAATGACTGCTAGCGGACGTTCGAGTAGTTTTCACATTCTGGATTCCCTAGTGTTAAGAGTAGCGACATTGGACGGGAGGTCCTTGTGGATGAAAGGACATTTGGAACTAATTAAGGCGATTTTTTTTTTCTTTACTCACCTCTCGTTTCGTATATGATGGCAACTTTTCTCTGAATTTCTGTCAAACAAATTGAGCAACAGAATTAATGTCAAACTTTCCTTGTTGGTCCCCAATTTTTTCAGTCTCCAACTGATTCTCCATCACTAAGCCACTCACCAGCATCTCCTTATACCTGGGATCAGATCTCTTCTTTTCCAAATCCTGCCTCAAATCATCGTCCAGAGAAGAGTCTCTGACTACTTTGTGGATAAGAAATTCAAAGTCTCTTTCGTTGTATCTGCGGCTCTCCTTCTTCTCCTTCTCTGGCTCCACATCATCTTCATCCCAAGTGTCTGGTGGTTCTTCTTTAACTGCTGCAGATGATTGTCTAACCAGGAACATTTAGGAACCAGGAACAAATGTGTCCCATAGGTCAGTTGGTACTGTTTTGTAACTGTTGCAGCAGGAGACATTTTTGATAAGATCTCTGATCTTACCCATGTGATCTGGAAGCTGTCTTCTTCTGGTCTAAACTGAGTTCTTCATCATCTTCCTCAGATTTTATCTTCCGTTTTTGTTCTTCAGGCAAATCTCCATCAAAATAACTGCATACACAGACAACAAACAGCATTAGTGGATTGTTAATGTCTGAGCAGAAGATTTAGATCAGCCGATGTCCTCCAGACCTCCAGTCCTCTGACCCAGAGGGGCGGCTGTCCCCGAATCCTGTGTCTGTGAAAGGCTGCTCCCGTTGCACAGAACTGAGCAGCTTGGTGATGTGCTGCTCCCTGGCCTCGTCCATCTGGACCACAGCTCTCTGAAAACACACAGACAGACGACAGCTTGGCCATGAATCTGATTTGCAGAGAGGCTTTTGTGGAGAAATATCTTAGATTAAAAAAGAAAATATGCTTTTATAGAATAACTGTGAGCTTTAAAAGAGTTTTGACATACAGTAGCTGTTCAGAATTTAAAGTTTATTCACAATAATTAATAGAAGCCGTCATTATTGTGTAATAACTGTAGGAGTCAGAGCCTACTGAGCTGGTGCCAACAACAGAGAGTCCTCCCTCTACATCTGTCTAATTCTAATTCTCTGTGGCAGCTTCACAGATGTTCATTACAGCATGTAACTTGTACTTGTGTATTTGTAAAGTAAGAACCACCTAGTATGGAAATAGATTTCAGTTTGTATTTATCTATACATCAATTCCCGCTGAAGAAAAATAGTTTTAACAATAGTATCAGCCACTTTTGCTTCAACATCATAATAATCATAATAACATAATAATAGTCATAATAATCTTTTCCTTTTGGAGCAACCAAATCATCGTTTTCCATCTCCCCCGTCCTCTGTATCTTCTACTCTAACTCCAACTACGTCCATGTCCTCCCTCACTGCATCCATCAATCTCTTCTTTGTCTCCTACCTGGTAGCTCCATCTCTATGATCATTCTTCTACCAATATATCCACTGTCCCTCCTCTGAACATGTCCAAACCATCTCAATGTGGCTTCTCTAGCTTTTTTTCTAAATCTTCCTGTCTGTCTTGTCCCTCTAATCATCTCATTCCTGATCCTGTCCATCCTTGTCTCTCCTAAAGAGAATCTTAGAATTCTAGTCATTTCCTTCAATACCTGAGGAAGATACTATTAGGTACTTTTGTTTTGATGAAGGACAAACATTTTCAACAGTTACTAATTCCGACCATATAAACTACATTAATGTTTGTTATTGTATTTTCAACGCATAGTGAAAATTGTGCAGGGCTTCTGCATCACCACTACTACGTACCGCCCTCCTGTCAGCCTGTCTCCTCCTCACTGCTCCGTATCTGGCGTACCACAGTCCGATCTCCCGACCCTTCAGGTGCGGAGGAGGCCGCTCAACCCCTCCTCCTCTGTCCCTCCTCTCAGTGCTGCCATCTCTGTGCCCTCCTTCTCCTCCTCTTCTTCCTCCTCTGCGTCCTCCTCGCCCTCCTTTGTATCCGTAACTCATAGTCAAATAACCCAAAAGAAACGCTGTTCAAACAACCGCTTCTACTAACATACAACGTCTGTGACGTCACCGTCAACAGAAACGGGTCAGTTCCCGCCACAAAATAAATGTCAAACAAACGTCAGGAATTGTGTTCAAATAATAAACAAACACAGAAAAAGTGCCGAGCCTCCGTTTTTAAAGCCAAGCTGTAAGAAATAAAAAAATGCGGCTCTGTCGCAAAATAACTACGTCATCACGCTGCGCGCTAATATGATGTCACGGACGTGTAGTCAATAAAAGAAAGAGAGAGCGAGGGTTACAAAGAGTTTAATGTCATTTGTTGGGTTTAATACGATGATTGTTCGTAGAAAAGAAGTTTCATTTTTTAAACCCTTGAATATATTGTATTACTAGCTTCATGTTAGCCCTAGAGAGACGGGGAAAATACAGGTATATTTTGAGTCTTATAAGTGGGCTTCATATACAGTCTGTATAATAGTCACTTCAAAGCGAACTGAGCTGGACTATAGTTGAAAGTAAAAAGAGAAGAAAGGAAGAAGATAAGAAAACAGTGGAAACTATTTTTTTTTCTATTACTATTATTCTTAGACACATACAGAGAAACCCGAGTGTTTGATGTGTTGCAAAGCTGCTCCTCCTCTTCTGTCTTCTGTCTCCTGTCGTGGCTGCACATCGTTTTTCTTCCCTCAGTGCTGAACCTGTGATGCATATAAACTATCTGAGACTAATGACTGAATTGATGGAAAAAAACAAGATTAAAGAAAACCATGTAGCCCGGCTCACATAATTAATAATGCATGAACGCCTGGAGCACCACCATTGATGCTGGGCTTTTGATGTAGACGTACCTGAGTCTCCACTTCTCAGGCAGCATTCTGGGGTCAGAGAGACACAAATCTCAGTCTGTGGCAGTGTTGAAAGACATTTTTTTCCTGGGGCCTAATCCCAGATTCATTGAAAAATGGCCAGTAGATGGCGCTCCTTGGATCCCAGTGGATTATGCTTTATTTGTCAGATTCTGCAGAAAATCTTCAACTGTGAAAATTAACTGCCATTCGCCTTTTACATCTGTACTCAAACGCTGCAGACGCAGAAAGACAGTTCAGGTGTCTCACCTCTGTGGTTGATCATTAATCCAACATGTTGAACTTTATACCAGTTTAAGTTTTATTTATTTATACTTGAATAGAATAAAGTGAAATCTTGTAATAGTCTGTTTCTAGTTTGTGAAGAAAGAACTCTTTTCCAGTATTAAAATCTTTAATGACATTATAGCAGCAGGAGTTAAAAATAAATCTGAAATTTTCAGATGCAACTAAACACACGTAACAAACATTAATATAACATTTACACAGTATGGTAAACACTGAATTCAACAGAGTGACAAAATCATTTCAATTAGCTACAACATTTTTAATATGATAATACACAGGTTTCTAACCATGGACCAGATCATAGGACACTTGGTACCAGAAATAAGAGAAAAAAATACAACAGATTTCAGTAATCATCAGACTAAAAACAAATTTCATTTTGAAACACAGACTTTGTTTGAACTGTAAGCGCTTGTGAAAAGTCTTGTCAAAATAAAAGCATCTAAACTGTCAAGAGGCGAGCTTTCAGCTTTAAAATAAAAGAAGGTTCTACTCACAGACCTACAGAGAACAGTTCTATCACCACGACTGATTGTCACCTGACAAAGAGGATTTATATCTACAGTAGTTGAGGAAAGTACATTCGTATGCTGTTGGCACTGTCAGTCACATCAATGTGCACCAGGCTGGAAAACAAATTCTACAGAACAGAATCCACCTCCTCCAACACTTCTGCCGCCTCCTACTCCTCCTCCTACACCTCCTCCTACACTTCCACCTCCTACTCAGAAGCCTTACGTAAAACAATCTTAAGTCTCTGCGATTATCATAACAATAAGTGTGTGTGTGTGTGTGTGTGTGTGTGTAGCAGCACACGACTATAAAACTAACATCAATTCCCTCTGTGTCTCTCTGTGTTTCCTTCTCTAACAACAGACCCCTGGGACAACTGACCTGGGCCGGATTGCCCCTCCTACCACAGCTGACTCACTGATGACATCATCCCAGGGAGCTGGCGTATGACATCACAGTGGCCACTCCTCCTTTACGTCAAAGTCTCTGGCGGAGAGAAGCTGCCGTGAGGTGAATACAGATGAAGGAGAAGTCTGTTTGTTTTCTCCTCTGTGAACTGGTCCACCTCCTGGTCTGTCTCCTCCTGTGGTCCCAACTGGACCAAGGACAGGAGGAGAAGAGGCTGCAGTTCACTAACTCTGGGATTATGTGAAGCTGAAATGCACTTTGGGTTTGTCCCACCAAGGGATGTCAGACTGAACCAGATCTTCAGATATTCAGCTCTACCTGGTCCCACAGCTTACTGATCAGACTCTCATGTCCTGGCGTGACTTCCACTGAGTGAACAGTGTAGATCAGAACCTTCGATCTTCACCAGTTCTACCTGACAACTATCCATTACATTCAGGCTGTGATGAGGTGTGATGTCACTTATGATGAAGGCGAGGCGGAAGAACTGCTAGTAAAGAAGGAAGTGTCTTTAGAGGAGGAAGCATCTACAGAAGAGTATTTATACATATAAAAAAATAATGTGGAAATGTGTTTACTGTCCCTTTAAGGACCAGAAATTAAATCCTAATGTTGTTTTTTACAAAGGTCAACTGACCAGAAGCTTATGGTTGTTTTCTTCAGGTCCACTCAGAATGTTAACGGAATAATTGTACCAGCTAAGGTCTGATGGACCAAACTCTGATGGTCCAACCCTCAGATGAAGATATAAAACATTTTTCTTCTGGCAGTATAATTGATGCTTTGGCTCTGGTCATATCTGAACCCAAACTCACTGTCATTGGCTGATCCTATAACACTCAGTTAATCCTGTATTTTAAAGAAGATGTTGGATCTTAATAATCTCTGTGAAAAGCAGGCAGTTACAGCTGTTTTTGGCTGAAAGGACTTCCAGAAAGACCAAGAAAAGGCATTTGGTGAAGGTGAACATTCAGAGACACTTCTCGTCTTCATGGACAACACACTGCAGGTAAGACTCATCCAGTCACTTTAACACCAAGTGTTTCCCCAAGACCTGGATCTGTGTTGCTAAAATGACCAGTGAGTCGACCTTAAAGAAGGAAGAAGGTAGATATAGGACGGTCAGGTGGCAGTGAAGCTTCAGTAGATCTTTCTTACTCTTCTCTTTCAGCTGATGACTTCCTGTAGGCCTCATTCAGCATCTGGATCTCTTCGTGGTAGCCACTGCTGTCCTGCATCTGTCTTCTGCTGTTCTGTCGGTGAGCTTCTACGGTGTCAGGGATGCTGAGGTTGATGTTCTCCGTCTCAGGATCTCCACCACTGGGAATAAGCAGGGAGTAGGATGCTGTCTCCCCCAGGTCACATGAGACAAAGCGGTTCTCCCTCCGGGAGTAGCGCAGTGATGGCGACCGAGCGTGGGTGGAGGACTGGCTGATGTTTGACACAATGGAGATGCTGTCCATGGCCTCCTCATTGTCACAGATCTCCAGCACCTCCAGGTGAATCTTCACGTTGGTGTCACCGACCACAGCTCCCATTCCCACTCCTACCTGCATCTCTGCACTGCTGATGCTGATGTTTTTGATCTGACCTCCTCCTCCTCCTCCTCCTGCTGCTGCTGCTTCATCTGCACTGGGCTCATGGCCCACAGATTTGGATCGAAACACCTCCACCTTAAAGGCAAGGAAAATATATACTTTTTAACTTTTATATTTACTCCTTACATGGAAACAGTCTGAGCCTCAGGTCAATTATTGTCCAAATAAATTCAAGAACTTAAACAGTTCCATGGAGCTCAACACCATCAACAAATCCACTTTAAAAAAAAAAAAAAATCCTTGCCTCAGAACTGACAGTTTATTTGTCTTCTTTAATTTTTTATAGCTCTGTCACATGACTGTGACTCAGCAGTTAGACTTAGAGCCAAAGTAGATTTTCCTGTTATGGTTTGCAACCCGACAAACATTGACCATCTGGACAAACTATGGCCCGAGGGCCAGAAGCGTCTCTCGTGGCCTTTATACCGAGCCATCAAATAAGGTCCCAATTATTAATTTATATTATAAAATAAATTCCCCTTTACCCTGCAAGGCCTGTTTATGTTTAGCCTTTATGCATGACTTCTATGAATCATTTATCTTTGTTCACACAAGCAACCTATCCGTCTGCTCTTGACCCTCAAACTTTGGGACCTTGTGTTGCCCAGTCAAGACGTTTACCTAAACCTGGTCTAGAACCTAAGAATTTTAAAAACCTATTGGCACAATGTAATAACCATAAAAATGGTTAAAAAAAGTTACTATAGAGACCTGAGACCCAATCATGTGACCTCAGGTCAGTCAAAGAAGGTGTCTTTAAATATTTAAGAATAATTTACCTTTTTAGCAGCATTGGGGGAGATCCTCAGCCCATCACTGCTGACCTCATAGGTGGACAGGGACAGGGTCTTCCCTGTTGGGGCTTCCAGAGACACAGTGCCCTGGAAGGCGCACAAGGGAACTGACAAACCACCTGATGAACGCTGCAAAGACAAATCAACAAATTTTGGTCTCCATCAACTGCAGCCAGAACCTGGAGTTAAGTTCAAGTTTTTCTTTTTGTTTTTGAGTCGATATTCTTTGATGTCCTATTGCATTATGGCAGCCAGCATTTATTCAACAAATTCTCCCTGTAACTAACTATGAGAGACAGCACAAGTGGTTGAATAAATACTTTTTACCCCACTATAACTCACCACCCACTGAGAGGTGCAGTGTGATTTAGGTGGTGGTCATGGAGAAGTTGCGCTCCTGTGATTTCGTGACAGATAGGTGAATGAAAACGAATGATTGAATGCTTTGATTGTTGAGCGCCCCCTAATGGAAGACCGGAAACATCACAATGCTATTACCTTAACCAAAAAATAGCGTTGAGGCTGATGAAAGGTTGAAGAATCTGGTTAAAAAGATTCTCCTTTTCAGCAGTTAAATCAATTCCTTACTTTATGTCTGTTCAACACAATCCAAATACATGCAGATGTGACATAAAGGTGGTGTTCGCTCTGAGATGGTCATAGATCTGACTGTGGGGATGATGGTTGTGTGGTTCATTCACTTCATCTAGCAGATGTATTGTTGTTTCTTTATAGTTTATTTCTCAGAATGCTGCAGCAGTTCCAGGTCCCAGCATCACTGATCAGATCTGTGGTTGTCCTCAGGGAGAGGACATGTGTTTACACCACCTGCTCTGTTACTGTCAATAAAGTCACACGGAGGCTAAAGATGTCTTTAAGATCTAATTTATCTCCTCCCACTGGAGACCAAGGCACGGGAAGGAGGTGGAGGTGTGGGGAGGTGAGGAGAGACAACACGAAATAAGGGCTCCTTGGAAAGTGTTTCTGTCTGTTTCATGTGTTCAACTTGAACTATTCCTTCAATAAATAACAAGGGCTAAAATAATGGAAACATGGATCTGGAGATGGTATGGACCCAAATTGAGGGAAGGTGGAGATGGTGGATAAAGGACAAGAGAAAAAAAGGAGAGGGAGATGATGGAAACAGACACGATTCTGTGTTTCACTTCATCCATTCTCCACAGTTTAATACCAATGACTGAGACAAATCCAAACACTTACCTGTCTTGATGTCCTCTCTGATTTGCTGCGACACCATTCCCAGTCTGTCAGCTCCATCTTCTGACATTCCTCATGGGAAAGCCTCCTCTCCGGTCCCTCGAACACAGATGTGGTGTCATTGAGGTTTAGCTCGTGCTGAACGCAGCAGATTCCATCACCGTCCCCAAGGTGCGGGAGTGGAGGAGAGTCTGTTGTTGCCTCTGAGTCTTCGACGGTCACAGTGTCCAACAGCAGCTCGGCGTGAGAGGAGCTGTCCACATGAGACGTGGTGCTGAACTCAAAGTCCCGCTCCAAAGCTCGGAGGCCGCTGCCTTCAAGGGCGTCCAGGCGAGGGTTGGAGAATTGGCAGTTATAGAGGCTGTGATAGTTTGGTCTGTCTAGAGCTGGACAGCTGGGGGACATGGAAGCATGGGACAGTTTGTAGACGCCACAGCCGTGTTGGAAGGAAAGACTGAATTCAAACTTTTTATTCACGACTGGAAAAAAAGGAAATATAAAAGAATTTTAGCCTGGACAACTTCAGAAACTACAGAGTCAGTTCAAGAAGATGAGGAATATCGTCCATGGAAATCTGACTTTGACTTTTTAAGATGAAATATTTTTGTTCACAAAAAGGAAAGGAAAGAAAACTCCTTGTCATTGCGATCCAAACAAAAAAAAATTGAACACTGCATTTGCCCCTGGGGCAGTGAGTGGAGATGGTGCCCTGCTCAGTGTGCCTCAGTGGTGACCTGGCAGTTAGTGGACTCGAACCTGAAACCCTTGGACCCAAATCTGGCATCCTTACCACCACTGCCCTCATTTCCCGAATCCACAGTTACCATGACTCAATGTAAGGCCTCAAAATCATAACAAATGTCAGAAAAAGTATAAAAACCTAAATGATCAGTGTGGTTAAACCTTAAAGTCAAACATCTACATCTGTTTGTACTTGTCCTACTTGAGGTTTCCTGCTCCTGCTCCCGGTTGCAGTTGATGAAGCAGCCACAGGGCAGGTGGATCCAGCGCTCGGACAACATGAAGAGAGGAGTGACTGCAGGAGCCAGCAGCGTCAGGAAGAAGCTCAGAGTCTCCAGGGAGGAGCTGTGAGCGTTGAGTGCGTGACGAAGCAGCACCAGAGTCTGAGTGATGGGAGAGAAGAAACCACTTCAGACTGGAGGCAGGACATCAGGAAAAACAAGACGTCTGAGAGGAGATTCTGAGGAGAGGCTGGGTTTGGGTCCCAGCCTGGAAAACAAGCTTCATCTGTGAATAAAGAAGGTTATGAAAGGCACCAGGAGGCCATGTCCCTGTACCGCTGATAAGAAAAGACATTAGAGACAAAGGTCTTGGTCAAATCAGAGTCCAGTTGTGTCCAGTTTCTAACATTAACATCAGGATAACACTCAGAGACATTGTACACACACGAAGGACAAACTTCAAAGTGAAGATGACCTTAAAGTCTCCGGCTCACCATCATGGGCATCCACAGCACGACTCTGAGCACGGCCAGGATCATGGAAAAGCGTCTCTGGGCGAAGAGCACCGGGGTGTCTCCATCAGCAGCACCTTCAGCAGCAGCTCCTACCGGCTCCCCGCTCTTCACTGTCCCACCCAAACTGTGACTCAGCCGCCTGTAGAAACTTTTATCCAGGCTGTCCTCGGAGAACGCCTGCAGGCGGCAGAGCGGTGCGGTGCCGCTCACCTCCACGGTGCGGCGGTATAGCAGCGCCGTGTGCGGCTCAGTGGAGCAGAGCAGCTGGTAGGTGAGCGGCAGGAAGAAGATGAGGAGACCGCAGAGGCAGACGGTGTAGAGGGAGAAGAGCAGCAGGATGTAAAAGCTGCTGCTCTCGGGGAAACAGCCCAGAGACGCGTGCGTAAAACTGCCCCAGCCGCACAGCGGCAACAGGCTGACGCACAGGCTCACTGCCCAAACCGCTGCCACGGCCCATAACACCGACACCCGGCACCGCAGCGTCGAGCCGAACCCCAAACCGAAGCGTTTAGTCACGTAGAAAGTGTAAGCAGCGATGAGACAAGCCTTCATGTTGCTGGAGAGACCCTGGAAAACGTAGAGGAGCCCGGACAGCGTGCAGAGGCTGCTGCTGCTGCTGCTGCCGGAGGTCTCTGCTCCCTCTGCTCCATCGGCTGTCCCCCTCTCCTCGGGCTCCAGTTGCAGCAGCAGGAAGAGACACAGAGGAACCACACTCAGCAGGTCATCCACGGACATGGAGGCCACTATGACGCACAGAGGGTTCCTCCTCCTGGTTTTCAGGAGACTCAACAGGGACGAAACTCCTCCGATCGCGGTGGCGGCAGCGATGGTGACGCATAAGCCGAAGAGGAGCAGCGGCAGCTGGGTCCCGGAGGTGCGCTGCTCCGGCGCTACCGTGGACAGGCTGTGGTTGGACGTCGACATTTTTCTTTGATTTTCTTTTTTTTTTTTTTAGAAAAATATATAAATCCACGGACCGAACTTCTCTGTTTTTGACTTTTGTCTTTTTGTTACAAAAAGAGTCACATCATGAAGATGTTGAAAACAGTTGAAAACAAACACACACACACACACATACACACTCTCACACACACACACACTGTACAGAAGTCCAGGCTCCGTCTCCTGGTTCCATCCAGACTGACTCTCCAGTCCGGTTCTACAGAACACCTACTATACAGCTGCTGATTTGCGTGCTGACGTCACGTAGGAGTGCAATCACGTGTATGACGTCGAGCAAACCCACAACTGCACACACTGCTGCGTGTTCACTACTGGGTCCTGGCCTTGAATTTGTTTAACACTGTGTGTTGGTGTTGTGTTAGAGTGAAAACAGTAACAAACGTTGTTATTTTATTTTCGTTATTTGAGAATACAATATATTTAATGTGAATGACAGCTCAGTACAAAGGACAAAGAGAGAGACATCTTCTCCCCAGAATATGGCTGTGCTGTGAGATCACTGTGTTCTGGTTGATCTTACACCAGTGTCCTCTGTCTTCTACATACAGGAGGACATTATATGTCGTGTTTACTGAATGCATCTGGAGCAGGTGAGTAAAAACAGTGAGGCAGACACTGAGTCTGAGCTGCAGCTGCTTATGCGGCTGTTGTTGTTTCAGGTTATTATGGTTAAGGTCAGTGTCAGGGATGATTCACACCTATGGTCAGTCGGTCTGCTTCATGTCTGCATTTGTTGGAAAAACAGAAGGACCAACAGTTAGAGCTGGGACTTTTAAAAAAAATCTTATAGATTAGTCTTATAATTTAATGATAGGCTTTTGAGTCGATTTAAGTAGTTTTATTGTGAAAATAACAACTGTCCAAAAATACCAGTATACAGGTGTATTATTACAAGAAATAGATTTGATACCAGATTGGAACCGAATGCGACAAGCTTCTTCTTATTTTCCTTTTTGCTTTTCCTTTTTTCAGGGTTCTCCATCTCCCTGTGTCCTCTATCTTCTACTCTGACTCCAACTACCTCCATGTCCTCCCTCATTGCATCCATCAATCTCCTCTTTGTCTCCCACCTGGTAGCTCCATCTCTAGGATCATTCTTCTACCAATGTATCCACTGTCCCTCCTCTGAACCTGTCTTTTCTCCAAACCTTCCGTGTTATTACCTCATTCCAGATCCCGTCCATCCTTGTCTCTCCTAGAGAGAACCTCAGCATCTTTAACTCCTCCACCTCCAGCTCTGTCTCCTGTCTTCTACCTATTCCTAGTGTCTCTCCATCATGGCTGGTCTCACAACTGTCCTGTAAACCTTTCCCTTCACAGACGGCAGTATGAGGGCCTACCTCAGTGGACCTTAGTGGACCTTGAGGCTGCTGTTTTTCCAAAGCTGTGACCTTTAATACAACCAAACACTTCCTTAACCAGCGCTGCTCTGAAACCTGCATCTGTGTCTTTGTCAGAAAATACAGAAAACAATGTTTGTTTTCTAATATGTGTGTGTGTTGAAGTGGCCTTGTCTTGTCCTTCTCTGTGCTGTCGAAGGATTTCCAGGACGAAGGTCTTCCGTGCCATGTCTAGTTTTTTTTTCTTTCTTGATTTTTGTTTTAGCATCTAAAGAATAGCAAATTTTTGTTCTTCACTGGAGCTGATGGCTGAGCAGATCTGCATCTGCTGTACCAGCCAGACTCTGAGGGAACCTGAATAATTAGATCAGGGGTCGGAGCGAATGACTTTCAGCTCATCACATGACTTCTCCCTGAGAACACACAGAGGGGAAAATATAGACAATGACTGCGTTTAAGGCTCAAAAACATCGACTTCCAGCACTTTCTTAAAGGTTTCTTTTTTTCCTCACTTTTTCTCACATAGTTCTATTTCAGGCGCTACACCTGCAGGATGGCACACAGTTACTATTCAATGATTTAAAACTGAAGAAGAAGTAGTAGCTTTAAAATCAGTGAATCTTACGTTGGTCCCTGTCAGCAGCTGGACTCTGCAGGAGCCTGGTTGGTTTTTTTTTCAGAACATCTCACGATCCGTTCAGATCTTTGTGATCCACAAATAAGTTGCACGTAGGCAGCAGTCTGGACAGAAACCAACCTAAACCACAGGTATTGAAGGAACTACTATAATATAAAGCTGCAAAACAAACATAGTCCAAAGGTAAGTGTAGTCAGTCGACTCTAGAGGAATGAAAACCATCTTCGAAACACAAATCTGCTAATAAGAAAGCTGAAGTTCTTAGATCAGGGGTATAACATAATATAATATATAACATAATATAGAGAATAAGTACTTCAGTTTGTACTGGTAAATATACTTGGAGTTTTCAATCTAGGTAGATACTTCACAAGTCAAAACCTTAGATGTTAAAGTGACATGGAATGATTTATGGTTTATTGCTGCCCCCTTGTGTTTCGGGCGCTGCTACTGCTGCGCGCTGCAGTATACTATACACCTACTGTAGTGAAAACGTTGCGGTTGAGCTTTTTATTTGTCCATTTGAATTTGTTTCTCCTGTATATTCCCAGATGATTAATGGGGTTAGGTTCCAACTATCATGTATATTTTTTCAATTTTTTTCGACACTGGTTTACCCTCAATACTAACCAACAGCTTATTTCCTCTTAAAATGTTACAAAAATGTACAATGGTCCATAAAACGGAAAGAAATAATATGTATACAGGGTTTTTAAACACTGTGCCAAGAAACTAAACTATGTACAGTTTGTTAGCTAAGTCATTAATATGACCATGTAAAAACGGATATACTTGTATAGAGGAAGTGAAGAAGAAACATTTTGCTCTTATTTTGAAATTGTCCGGAAGTATTAAACAATCTGTACGGAAGCCGGAACGGTTGGCAGCCATCTTGTTCCGTCTAGGGTTTTAACTGTTTTACCAAGAAGATGCTGCAGGTGTCACTTCAAGCGTAAGAGTCCCTCGGAATACAAGCATTTTAGTTAAAGAATGAATGAAAACGGACGAACAAATTCAATAAAAACAGCCTGAAAAACAAGGAAGCACGTGGAAGTATCGACAAAGTGGGGTAGTGTTTCTGAAGAACTGCCTTAAGCTAAACATAGCAGGCCAGTCTCTGCTTAATTGTAACCAGCTG
Source organism: Paraplagusia blochii (assembly GCA_016785265.1). Classification (NCBI taxonomy): domain Eukaryota; kingdom Metazoa; phylum Chordata; class Actinopteri; order Pleuronectiformes; family Cynoglossidae; genus Paraplagusia; species Paraplagusia blochii. The sequence continues at coordinate 394,954 of JAFBJS010007176.1, forward strand.
ATTGTAAATGACGTAAGCAAAGACGTAACTATCAACGCAAACGCAGCTCATCACCGGAGTTCGTGGCACCTGAGGACTTGGATAAGTAAGACAACCGCGGTGAGAAACCGAGCATTAGCTTTAACGACACTCCATTCCATACTGTATGTTGGTGTGTGTTCTAAGAAGTTTAATACTATCGCATGGACAGGGAGTGTGTCAGTGAACGGGGCTGAGATATGTTGTTACACGGTAGTAACTTTCCCGAAAGCAGTGTTTGAGATGGTCATAAATATGCAAACGTATGCTAACGAAAACTGCATTTGTAGTAATGTGTAACATTCTAGGTCAGGGATTTCATTTTCATATTCTTTTTCAGGGCTTCCCACAGCAAATCAACGTTTTCCATCTCCCCCTGTCCTCTGTATCTTCTCCTCTGACTCCAACTACCTTGCTCTTTCTCACTGCATCCATCCATAGCTCCATCTCTAGGATCATTCTTCTACCAATGTATCCACTGTCCCTCCTCTGAACATGTCCAAACCATCTCAATCTGTCTTCTCTAGCTTTTTCTCCAAACCTTCTTGTCTGTGTTGTCCCTCTAATCACCTCATTCCTTATCCTCCCATGTTTACTTTTTGTTATTTAGTTGAAGTAGTTATACATTTACCAAGGGATTTTATTTTCATGTTTCTGTGTTAACAGTTAAACCAGCCCCAGAAATGAGCGTCTCATCAACCGCTGACAACACAGGGCAACAGTGGATACACAGCACCTTGGAACTCAGGTTAGGATTTGAGATATTACTAGAAGATCATCATCTGTATGGTATAACCATAAAATATAACTTGAATAAGTTGGGGAATTTTGAATGTTCAACAATGTCTTAAAAACATTGAATTATGGTATTAAAATAAATGAACAAATATTTCTGTAAACTTGGGGAATTATGTCTGTCATAAGTCCAGGTTAGTGCATCGTTCTAAAATTGACAAACAAAAGCACTTTCAGGTGGTTGTTGTTGTTAATAATAATACTATAATGTGCAGCTACACATCTAATCTAAAAATATAATCAATACAGTAATAAAATGTGTTTTCAGTTTCCCATTTCAGTAGGAGGATGCATTCAAACAAGTAGCTTGTGGGTGAAAGTTTGTGAAACCTTTCTTCTTCCAATAGAAGCCGCTGACATATATAGGAAAGGAGGCTCGAAGACGTATTATTTATCTGCAGATGAGGTTCACACTTGAGCTTTCCTGGAAAACCTGAAGAAGAGTGTGTCAAGCTGGAGGAGGATAAAGTCATTACTGTCAGCATGAAAAGTGAAGAAGGTGAGGACAGACCTAAGTTTGTTTGGGTTTAGAACCAATGACCACGAGGATCACAGTAAAGTCTGTACAACATGTTACACTTAACGTCTCTTTACTTATCCTGCAGATAACCAGAAGCAGTTGACGAGTCTGCCTGAGCAGCACCAGTGGTGGCAGACAGCAGTCAAGGAGGAGATGGTGACCCCCATCTGTAAAGAGGAGGAGGAGAAGGAGAAGGAGGAAGTATATGTCAAACATGAGGAGGACCAGATCAGTATTGTTACTGTAAAGATGGAGGAAGAAGATGAAGAGACACCTGCTGTCTTGCAACTTAATTACCAGAATCAGGCTGAGAAGAGACAAGAATCTGATTTAATCTGGAAGACTGTTCCAGACGAACACTCAGGATTTTGTCCTCAAGGGGAGGCAGAACAGTTCTCTGAAACTGAAGACAGTGAGGACTACGGGAACACAACCAACGAACCGCTGAAAACAAGGATAGCAAATGAAACGGGCTTCAGTGAGATGACAGGTGACACTAGTCCAGAACCAAGCTGTTCTGTGGTCCAGGAAGACACGAACGACCTACAGAACCTACATCTGCTGGGAGAGGAGGATACACATCCAGAAAAGAAACCCTTTGCTTGTCTTGAGTGTGGAAAGAGATTTACGCAAAAGAGTAGTCTGAAGGTGCACGAGAGAATCCATACTGGAGAGAAACCCTTTAGTTGCTCTGAATGTGGGAAAAGATTTATGGAAAAAGCCAAGATGAAAATCCATAAGAGAGTTCATACAGGAGAGAAACCATATAGTTGCTCTGATTGTGGAAAAAGTTTTACGCAAAATAGCAGCCTGCAGATCCACAAGAAACGGCACACAGGAGACAAACTCTTCAGCTGCCCTGTCTGCAGTAAAATGTTTACCGTAAAGGGTAAATTAAAAATACACATGCGGATTCACACTGGGGACAAGCCATACAGCTGCTTGGAGTGTGGCAAGAGCTTCATTGAAAATGCCAAACTGAAGCTGCACAGGAGGACGCACACTGGAGAGAAACCCTATGGTTGCCCTGAGTGCAACAAACGATTCAACCAGAAGGGGGATCTCAAGAAACACCTTCAGATTCACACTGGGGAGAAACCGATCCGCTGCTCATATTGTGGGAAAGGATTTATAAAACATGGTGATCTGAGAAAGCATGAAAGGAGTCACACAGGAGAGAAACCCTTCAGTTGTTCTGACTGCGGGAAAAGACTCTCACAGAAGAGCAGCTTGAAGGTACACCAAAGACTTCACACGGGAGAGAAACCTTATAGTTGCTCTGAGTGTGGTGAGGCTTTTATTGTGAAGAGCAAGCTAAAGGAGCACGAGAGGATTCACACCGGGGAGAAACCTTCAGTTGTTCAGAGTGTGGAAAATGGTTTCGACGAAAGGATGAAATGTTGATTCACCTGAGGACGCACACTGGGGAGAAACCATATTGTTGCTCCGTCTGCGGCGTCTGCTTTTCTGAGAGGAGTGGTCTGAAGGTACATGAGATGAATCACAGAGGAGAGAAACCCTTCAGTTGCTCTCAGTGTGGTAAAGGATTTACTCTGAAGTCCAGTCTGCGAAGACATGAGAAAATACATTCAGATGCAAAACAAATTACTTGAAATGGAGAACCCCTAGTGGCCGGTTTAAGATGAATGAATAAATAAACCAAGGTGTATTTTGTGCCTGCAACAGGACAACAGTCCAAAAAATAAACGAGTATTATCTCGTGTCTCTGTCTCCTGACTTTACTTGTGAATGTCTGAGAATAGTTATTGATAAATATTAAATATTCTTGTTCTTTGCTACTTTTTATAACGTACTTGATGCACTTTTTATTGAACAGATTGGACCTCGATGTTTCTTGTATAAGAATAAATTCTTCTCGTAAAGAATAATAAAAAAAAAAAAAATCATCAGTGACTTCTGACTGCACCGTCGTTAAATTCCACAACCTGGAATAAATCTACAGTGTATTTCCTAAAGTTAACCACCAACACAAAGTCATAATGTTGACACAGTTATTAATGGAATATTACCCTTTATTTTTAACTAACTTCACATCTACAGTTAGAGAAATACTGGACTTGTCATTGGTCGACCATGTCACTTTCTGTCAACTTTCTGTCCAGTTCCCGCAAAGCTCCTTCTTCTGAGAACAAAACCTATGTGGTCAGTGACCTGTTTGCACGTTTTGAGATAAAACTTATTCTATTTTATTAGATTTTTGTTCTTATTAGATAGATTTTAAATCGTGTGTTTTATAAAGAACATTTGTTGTCTATGAATTTGTTTTTCAAACTTAAATCTAAAAATGTTTTTTATTTCTGTTCCCTCATTAAGAAGACTGTTTCCTCTTGCTTGTCTTTTCTTGCCTGCTTCACCCGTGATGTTCCAGTCTCTGTCTCAGGGGTAAAAGAGATAAAGACACAGGTTTCACGCCTGTTAAAACAGTTCATCTGGTCAAACTCCCCCCAGAGGTTTAACTGAGGATCACAGGGAACATTGAGCTCATTTCTCCAATTATCGTTTAAGGTTTGTGTAGAAATACTTTAAAGTTCATGGACATGGAAAAACTCAGCCATGGAATGGCTGGAAGTCTGAATAGTCTTTTCAGATATTTGAGAGGTTCTGTAAAGTTCTGTCCTTCCACATGATTTTTTTTTCAATAATATCTAAGGTCTAAACAAATTCAAAAGGTTGACTCAATGATTAATAATTGATTATTATTAAACCCACAGTCAGAACTTTGTATTAATCCCCTTCATTTCCACCTGCTCTCTGTCCACACACTGTTTGACACCTTGTTATCACATCTGTCAACAGGCTGAACCTCCCAGGCTCTAATTATCCTGGATCACACAAACCTCAGGAGAAGGACCTGGGTCTCACTGCTGTCCACTTTAATCAAGTTGTTATCTAAGTTTCTTCACCAACAGGAAACAGTGCATCCACGTACCATAAAAAGAATAAAAAAAATTGAGAAAATTAAATAACCTGTTTGCCCCCTTTGCCCTCCCCAAACCAATTTGAGTTCAGTTTAGGCTCCTAACATCTTGGATATATTCAACGGTTCAAAACTAAATATTGAATTTCTCTTATATGCAGTCTTATTATTATTAGCATGTTTAAAACAGGCCTTAAATATATTGGGAAACATATCACCTGTGCCTACTCCACTCTACTCTGTACACTTTTTAAATTTGGAATCAGATTTAAAGAGTTGGTCTGGCCTTAACTGATCTGTCTCAGGGAGAGTGAATTGTATAAAAACAAATATGTTATCCAGTTTTAATGAGTATTTTGTCCAAATCTCTTTTTTTCCATCATTAGATGAATAAAACTCTTCTTCAAAATTGCCTGTGCAAGGTTTTGGGTTCCAATCCACCAGCTGCCAGGTTACCACAAAGATGCTCTGACCGTAGCACCGTCCCGACCCATGTAACCTCCACTGGGCCCACCTCCAACAGGAAGACTGACAGTATGGGGGAGTGTAATTTGGGTGGCAGTGGTGGAGACTGATGCTCCTGAGATCTGGTAACGAATAAGAGGATGAAGATGAAGGAATGAGTAGATGAATGACCTCCTCTTTTCTGTGGTCAGGTCAACATTCTGGAATTAGTAGAGAAGAGTTAGAAAGTCTGCAATTAAAAAGGTGTTTGCAGGATTTAAACATTTACCCTTTGACTTGTGGGACACAGTGGGTTCTTTAATTTGCCCAGAGGCTGGGTCAGGAACCTATAGGTTGAGAGTTTAACTATGATAAATTACTGTCTATGTAAAAGTCATGCATGGGGCAGTGGTGGCCTAGAGGTGAAGGAACTGGACTTGGTTCTGGAAAGTTTCTGGTTAAAATCCACCAGCTGCCAAGTTACCACCACCGTCCCGACTTATAGCTCCCCTGGTGCTCACAGCTGTCCACTGTTCACTTTGGTGATGGGTTAAACACAGAGGAGACATTTGGTTGGTGTCCAGTGGAGTGAATCACAATGACAAGGAGTTTGGTTCCATAGAAGCTAAAAGACTAATTTGGTTTAGTCTTTTCTTTCCCTCCCGTAGGGAAATAAAGGCAATTCAGGGTAAAGTCGAGGGTTTAGACCCGGGTCCCCTCGTCTGTCCATGACTGGGTTAGACATTGGTTATCTTTAAAGGTTTGCTGACTGAGAACCTTCAGGGACCTGACACTGAGACCAACCATCATTTCATCTGGATTTTTCGTGGCAGCCTCTAGTGATCTTGGAAACCTCGCTGCGTCTCTTCCCATCACTGAAGGATGAGTTGGTCCTCGCTCGGGCGTGATGATCTGAGGAGACAGACGTTGTCTTTTTCCATCTTCATCAAAAGCTCACTTTGTTGTTGTTGTTGTTGTCTTTGACTGGTGTGAAATGACAGAGCTGGTTTTTCACAGAGCCCCAGGGAAATCTGAGAGCAGTGACAGAGGACGTATATAAACCCGGAGTCGGGACACAAGTCAACGGATACCACCTGTGATTAGATCTGCTCTGATGGTGGTCATTGTTCTGAGGAGGACGGCACAATGACTATTATTCTCTAATATGTCAAAAAAAAAACATTGTAAATATTAGGTGTTTATTTGCTCAGATCTTCATCCATGGTGTGAAACCTTCTGTCCAACACCAGGATGGATTATTCTAGGATGAGATATGGAGGCTGCTCTTCCTCTCTGATCAAACTCAGTCATTTGGTTCTAATGTTCTGTTGTGTTTTTCCCCGTTGTTCCCGACAAGAAGAAAACCCACAGTGTGAAATAATCCCAGGCTCCACGTCGTTACCCGTGCTGCAAAAAGAGGGCGACATCACCTTGGGTGGACTCTTCTCCCTCCATGACATGGTGATGGAGCACACCGTCTCCTACACCTCCAAGCCTGCTCCGACACAGTGCACCAGGTAAGAGGTCTGACGCCAGAACAGTGAAAGGTTAAATGTTTGACACGTTCTCTTGAAGAAACTCTTTCTCGGTCTGTGAACCTCAGGTTTAACTTCCGAACCTTCCGTTGGATGCAGACCATGATCTTCGCCATTGAGGAGATCAACAGAGACCAGCGACTCCTTCCCAACATCACCCTGGGCTACAAGGTGTACGACTCGTGCAGTACACCTCACCAGGCCTTGAGGGGCGCCATGGAGCTAATGGGAACTGAGACCCTTCTGGACAATGGTCCCACCCACAGTGGAGGAAACTGTCCTGGCAAGGTCCTGGCTGTGATTGGAGACGGTGGCTCCACACAGTCCCTGGTTGTGGCTCGGTTCTTAGGAGTGTTCCACGTGCCACAGGTGGGTTCTAGGATTTAGACCCAGCAAATTGTACCGAGAATGAGATTAAGAGGAAGGAACCATGGGCAAAGAAACCAGTTTTGGGACATTTTGGACAGAAAGAAAGAAAGTACTCAATAATTTGTAGCTTTTTAATTATTTTTGCTACTGTAAAGTGTTAACTACTGTGTGATTAACAGAGACATCTGGTGGACAGACTCGTAAATACACCACTAATGAGGTGGATGACCGATGGAACTGGACACATTTTTGGTTCAAATCATTGTTTTTTGTTGAGTTTCCTTGTGTTTTTTTTTTTTTTTTTCATTTTGCTCAGGTCAGTTATTTCTCCAGCTGTGCCTGTCTGAGTGACAAACAACAGTTCCCAGCATTCTTAAGGACCATGCCCAGTGACTTCTTTCAGGTCAGAGGACACACTATTATCAGAGGATTAGACCCTAACAATGAAAAATTACACTTTAACAACTCTAACAGTGTCCTGTGTGTGTCTGAGGACAGGTGGATGCTCTGGTTCAGCTGGTCCAGCACTTTGGTTGGAGTTGGGTCGGGGTCGTGGCCGGAGACGACGCCTATGGCAGAGGTGGAGCCAGTATTTTTGCAGATAAGGTAAAAAAAAAAACTGTTTGATTGTTGACTCTTGAAATGTTTAGATACAGAGCCAGGCAAACTCTAATAGAAAACGCCGCCGGGTGGCCACAGGGTGGCGCAGTATGTTTATTTTTGCACAAAGGATCACAGAGCTGAGAGTTGTTTCAGTGACAACAACAAAAAAGAGAGGGAAAAAATGTGAGTGAGATGTTGAGTTAGGAAAATAAAAGCTTGCGTCAGGTGTTAGTTCTCTGTTTCTGTTGTTTGTCCCTCTCAGGTCAGACAGTTGGGAGCTTGTGTCGCTCTTCATGAGATCATCCCGAAGAACCGAGACCAGGCTGGAGTTTCCCTGATCATCTCAAACATCCGCTCGTCTGGAGCTAAAGTTGTTCTGGTGTTTGCAGTGGAGCAGGACGCAGCAGCTCTGTTCGATGAAGTCCTGAGGTTTGGTTTCTTCTCCACATCTTCAGTAACACTTCATCATTAATCCCTAACCAACAAACCCTTGGTTGTGTCCAGACAGGGTCTCACAGGGATCCAGTGGCTGGCCAGTGAGGCCTGGAGTACAGCTGCTGTCCTCTCCAGTCCAAAGAAGTACCATCAGATCCTTCAAGGTTCTATGGGATTTGCCATCAGGCATGCAGACATCCCTGGACTCCAGGACTTCCTGCTACGATTACATCCGACCAGTCCTGATGCTCCTGAAGATCCTTTCCTGGTTCCGTTCTGGGAGGAGGTGTTTCAGTGCAGCCTGGGTCAGAAGACTGAGGGCCATGAAGACAGACCTCCGTGTTCTGGAGCAGAAGACCTGAAGAAAGTGACAAACATCTACTCGGACGTTTCCCAGCTGAGGATCTCCTACAACGTCTACAAAGCCGTGTACGCCATTGCTCACGCTCTGCAGAACATGAGACGTTGTGTTCCAGGACCTTCACCTGTACAGAGCTGTCCTGATCCAGAGGACATCCAGCCGCACCAGGTGACAGGTCTACACCTTTAAGACCTAAATATTACAATAATATATTTACAGTGACACAAATATAAGTCGGAAGGGGTCTCAAACTTGTGGCCCGTGGACCATTTGTGGCCCGTGGAACAATATTTTGCGGCCCCCACTTTGGTGTGAAAGTTGAATGAATAATAATATTTCATAGATTTGTTCTCCACATTTTATGGTAAATCCTATAGTTCTCAAAACCCTGATCCACAGTCCCCTTCTGGTCCAGTGTGGTATTACACAGAATCTATGGGAAACTGATTTTTTATTACATTTTTTCTTTTATATTGAACACTGAAAGCAGACGTGGTCCTTCGGTGAAATGATAGTGTGGGTGTCAACTTATTTGACTTTGAGACCATTGTTTCCCAAAGTCTGGGTCCCGTCCTGCTGCTCGACCACATGAGCTTTATTTCTGGATCATCTCACATCATGTTCAGGAGTTCACTGTCACTTTTACTGGTCTATTACTGTTTTTCATGGTTTAAAGCTTGAGTAATGCTAATTGTTCAGATATAACAGTAAAAATAAAATATTCTCATTAATGGTCAATAATGGTTATTGATTTATAAATAATGTCTATTGACTTGGGTTGCCAAGTTGAGTTATAAAATATGGGTCATCAGGAAAAAAGTTTGGGAAACACAAACATTTAGATTCAGCATCAGTTTTCTGTCAGGTTAGGAGTCATTTTCTTTTAACATCCTCAAACATCTCTTTTTATTTCATCTTCAAATGCTGCTGTTTATCCTTAACTATATATATATATATATATATATATATATATTCAACTTTTATTGTATATTTCTACCTGCTCCACAGCTGCTCCACTTCATCAAACAGGTGAGATACATGAACTCATTCGGGGATGAAACCAAGTTTGATGAGAACGGTGACCCGGCCGCCATGTACGACCTGGTCAACTGGCACCTGGGACCAGGTGGACACATGGAGTTCGTGAACATCGGCAGGTTCGACGAAATGGCGGGTAAACAAGAGCTCCAGATTCAGGGGGAGAACATCGTGTGGAACGGAAACCAAACCACAGTAAGGACTGTTAAAGTCATGTCCTGATGTAGATTTGAAGACAGTTGGACTGGGATGTTGTCCAAACCCTGGATCCCGGTCAGAGTGAGCATTCGCCTCATGATTCCAGTTGGACATGTTTCCTCTTTCCTCCAGATTCCCTTGTCTGTGTGCAGCCACATCTGTCCTCCGGGGACCAGGAAAGCCATCAGACCCAATTTTCCAATCTGCTGCCACGACTGTGTGGTTTGTACAGATGGAGAGATCAGTGAACACACAGGTGAGGACCAAGACACCCAGGTTGGACAGAGTGAGACCTTCTGGCTGTGACACAGTTCTGGATCTGAGTGGTTGACTTCTTCTCCTTTCAGCTTGTCCCTTTTCTCAGGGGTTGCCACAGCGAGTCAACAATTTCCATCTCTCCCTGTCCTCTGTATCTTCTCTGACTCCATCTACCTCCATGTCCTCCCTCACTGCATCCATCAATCTCCTCTTTGTCTCCTACCTGGTAGCTCCATCTCTAGGATCATTCTTCTACCAATGTATCAC